>APFE031276888.1:116295-128546 GCA_000404065.3 Pinus taeda | reverse complement strand
TACCAAGGAAGACCAGGATTGGACAGAGTGTTGGATATCCGTGGCTTTGTTGATGCAGACTAGGCTGGAGATCTGGATCAGAGAGGATCTACAAGTGGGTATGTGTTTAACCTATTTGGAGGTGCAGTCAGTTGGATGAGTAAGAAACAATCTGTAGTGGCACTATCAACTAAAGAGGTAGAATACATGGCAGCCACTCATGCACGCAAGGAAGTAGTTTGGTTGCAGAGATTGTGTTCAAGTATGGGGTTAGTACAGGGAGCTATAAGGATAGACTGTGACAGCCAAAGTGCAATTTCTTGGCAAAGAACCCTGCTTATCATTCAAAGACAAAGCACATTGATGTTCAGTATCACTTTGTGAGGGATATGATAGAAGACAAAAAGGTGTTGCTAGTAAAGGTGGACACTTTGAAGAATACTGCAGATGCATTGACAAAATCTATTAGCTCTGAGAAGTTCTCTTGGTGTAGAGAAACAATGGGTGTTTCAGGGCTGAAAAATGATAAGCTCTCCTGTAGCCCCCTGTGGAAAGAAAACAACAAGTGGGAGATTGTTGGGTTGTGTTATATTCTTTCCACATAGTTAACAGGGGGTTTGAGGGGTCCCACCTATGGTTTTGTGCATGATTTTCGCACATGTTTGTTGGATGTGATGGTTTTCGATCCATGGTTTTGGACGCGATGATTTTCGGTCCATGGTATTGGATGCTTCAGCATGTATAAATATGTATTTTAACATTGAAAGGAATATAATGAAAAATCAAGTTGGTAATCTCGGTTTTGGGATCCAGTGGGAAATCTCTATGTATATGTGTTTTATGTGTTATGGTCTCACATTTTTATTTTTCCTGTGATTCAGAATTCGTATGCAGGTAATTTCTGTACTGGGTTAAAACCTACAAGTCTTAAGGTCACTGTACTCCCAAGCAAAGGCATCGGCAAATTGCTTCATCATGGTGCAATATTTATAACTTTGGGTAGTAGAAAAACATGTAGACAGGTTTATGTACTTTGGATGATCTGGACTCCCTATATTGTGTCTATGGGCTGTAGACTCATTTTCTTGTTGGGAAGGCTTATAAGGTACATCATTATGGTCAAACAACTTCTCTAGAGGTGTCAACCCCTTAGGTATATGATTAATAGGCAATTAAACAATGTTGTCCTAACCAATTTTGTTTCTTAGCTAATATTGGTGACATTCCTCCATGGCTTCATTCTCTTGATCAATTTTCATTTTAGAGAATTCATCAATGACTTGTAGAAACCTACTAACTTCATCATCATCCTAAACAAATTTCCAGTATTTGACATTATTAGGTAGAGATGGTTTATATTTTGCCTGAACTTCATAAGAAGGTTTAGGGGGCATGGGAGGAATGAACATGCTAGTAGACACAACAAGGGAATCAACAAGATGATTTTTGACTCTGGGAATATATGAGATACAAAAACTACTAAAAGAATATTTGAGCCTCCATACCTCATCTCTGTATGCTTTCAGCCTGAGGTGTTTTGCTTGGAACATTTTGTTCACTTGTTGAATGATGAGATCGACATCTCAAAACACCTTTATGTCTCTAATTCCCATTTCTTTAGCAGCATTTAAGCCCAATATCAAAGCCTCATACTCTACTATATTGTTGGTGACCTGAAAAGTTAGCTTGAAAGACAGATGTATGCATTCCTATGTCGGGGATATCAACACTACACCTGCTCCTGCAGTTTTCCTAGAGCAAGCTCCATCAAAGAACATGACCCAAATTTGTGGACCTTCTTCCTCTGTGACCTTACAAGATGATTTCCTGAGCTGCATGGAAGCCAAATGCTATTCTTCTATTTTGAGAATACAAGCTCCAAAGTCAGTATCAACAACATAGATGGGATGATTAGTGGTATGGTTCTCATCACTAATGCTATAGGCCAACTGAGCTTCCCTTTATAATCTCCTACTTTCACCTCCAAAAACTGGAATGGTAGCATAAGACAAGTCATTTTGCAATGTCCCACCTAATATCTTAATCCATCCTCTAGAAAGTAACATGCCAAACTTAGGAGGGACATTCTACTACCACAATATCCATCATCAGGCTCTTCATGGGCAGCTGGGACAAGGTGATGGCTAGATCTTTGATTAACCCCAAACATTTCACCTTTCTAGAATCAAAAGAAAACAAGTCATGATAAGGCCTAGTGATTTCAAGGCCTAACTCATCCATGACAACCTTTCGCATTAGATTATCGCTGGCACCTGTGTCCAATAGACAATTGTGAAGGGTTTTGTCATGAATAGTCAAAGAGACATAGAATGATGGGGAGCTATCATCAGAGGGTTTAGTCATTGGGGTAAGCACAACTATAGGTTTGTCATCTTGTAAATTGACACAGTCATTTGATGCTTGTGTGGCTTTGAGCTCAAAGGCATCAAGGATGGGTTTCTTAAAGGCCTCATTCTTTACCAGTTCTATCAGAGGTACAGATATTTTCAACTTCTGGACTTTTGATTCAAAACAGAAAGGGGAAGGGGTCTTGTCAGGACCTATTACCTCTTGGGTTGGTGCTTTGAGGATGTTGGGATCAGCTGCTGGTCACTTCTGCTTGCTAATATGCTACTCTGTGGGGACATATGCTCTTTGGATGGGGCTTTCTTTGATATTACTCATCCTTGACCTCAGGTTATATCTGGCTTGAACCAAACCATCACCCATCCCAATAAGTTCCTAGAACCATATTGAAGATTCTATGTTACCAGGCATCTCCGAGCTACAACCTAGGAGAGTTTCCTGGAGCCCTAACATAATTGGCGCCATTTCCGGGGAGAGGAGATTGAAGATTAGCTTCCCTGGGAGAACGAAACAGATCCAACTTTGATGATAGACAAATTCTGGAGACATTTTTGGTTATAATCATCTATCTGGCGACTCTACTGGAGGCCGAACCTTTTGGCGACTCCACATCGTAGTTCTGGCTCAGTATGTGAGGCATACTCGGAGAAATCCTCATAAGTCATCAACTGACCCAGTACCTGACCCTAAAAAGATCATTAAAGGAAGAAATATATCACAAAAAGGAGCATCAGGATCAGGTAAACCTAAACAATCCTCCATATCTCTAAAAGGAAGAATTGTAATAGAACAAATACATGTTGCAAATATAGCCTCTAGCACTAGCAGTGAAGAAATTTTTTTAGAGGTTCATAAAGCTCCTTATTCTTTAGGTTCTCCTCTTGCTTTAAGCTCGAAGGAAACCTCAGCTCCTATCCCTCATATTCCTTTAGTCCTTTTAGTCACTCCTTAGCTCTCTATCATCTAGACTGCCAGCACTCTTCCATCCGACACAGCCATGGCAGGTCCACAAGCACCCACCAAAATGGAAAGAATCATAGCTGCTAGGTACGGACCTCTAGTACTGCCCACTCCTTTGAATGCAATGCCTGCTGTAGAATATCAGAAATACATGCCTAAGTTCACTGGGACTGAAGGGCTTACAGTTGAAGAACATCTTGAGTCATTTTATAGCTATGAAGATAATCTAGACATTAGTGAAGATGATGTGTGGATGAGAGTATTTGTCGAAAGCCTAGATGGAGAGGCAAGCAAATGGTTTAGAGAATTGACCACTAGATCTATAACAGACAATGAGGCCTTAGATGATGTTTTCCTAAAGCATTGGGGGGATAAGAAAGACCTTCTCTACTATCATACTGAGTTTGAGAACCAGAAAAGGGAAAATGGGGAGTCACTTTCTGATTTCAATAAAAGGTTTAGCCGCATGTACAACAAGATACCAGCTGAAGTGAAACCTACTCCCACCTCTGCCAAGCTCACCTTTGCCAATGCCTTCGATTCTGACTTCTACCTACTATTGAGGGATAGAAGAAGTGCTTCTTTGGTTGAAATGCAGGATGCAGCCTTGGAAGTAGAGTCCAACATCATGGCTGTAGAGAAACTCAAGGGACATGTTGACAAAAGGAGACAGAGGGGTGAATCTTCTTTATCCTTAGACCCCAAGATAGATAAAATGACCAAGATGATAGAGTCATTGGCCTCTGAAAGCTCCAAGCTAAAGGTTGAGCAACAATTTGGGAAAGGAAGAGTTCCTAACATCTTTTCTCCTAGAAATCCGAATCCATATAGAAGAGCAAATGAGCAGGTGAAGATCATGCAAAGGAGCAAAGATGCCAATGAAGAACAGAAGGTGAAGACTCCTTTCCAGAATGTAGTCATGGAGGAGGAGCAGTTTGATGAAGAGGATGAGATCCATTGCATGGAAGACAAAGACAGTGCCTCCTTTTTGACCTTAGTTGCCTATGAGGAGTCATCACTCAAGGACCAGACCAGCCAAGAGTGGAACAGAGAAGCTATTCTGTAAGCTGAAGATCTGCAGAGCTACAACCTAGGAGAGTTTCTTGGAGCCCTAATAGAGCTTCTATTTTATTTAAATACTTTATTTGAAATTAAAAACTATAGAATAATATGACATATCTATTAAACCCATGTATTAAGTAATCAATATCTTAAAAAATATGTAATTACATAACTTAATTTTCGCATCTTTGCATGACATCTAAGGTATGCTTGGTTATTTATAATTATTTGTTTCACATATATTGATGTAAAAATGGGAAATACCCTTTCTAAACCTTTAAGAATGTAATCTAGGGTTAGCCATGCCTCTTTCACTTACTAATGGTGAAGGTTCTTACAAGGGAGATAATGGATTGAAGGAGATTAACTATTATTATTAAATGTATGCATATACAATAAATTCATATTTTTGATAAATATGAATAGGGAGCACCTTCAAGACTTTGTTGAAGACAAAGTAAATGGCTTATGAAATGTATGTCAACAATGTTTAACTAGATAATGACACTTCTCAATTCTTTATTTGTATTCCCTCTTATGTTTATGATAAGAAATGAGTGCTATAACTAAGTAGAGGACAAATTGTCTACCTTAGTTTTTATGTGTAATTTTTGTTGTTGTTGTAAACTTCGTTTATAGATTTCTGTTAATAACAAAAGATATTACACTTAAAGCCTTTTGTGCATCAAAAGAGTAGTCTGGGAGATCATATCTTCAGCCAAGGATAACCATAGATACACTAGAACTAACAAAGATAAAAAATTACCAAGATGAGACTACCCTGCTCCAATGCTAGAACATGAAAACTACAACAAAGAAATTTTCTATTCAATAGTATCCCTTAGGCTTCTAAAACTGACCCATACAAAATACCAAAAACGTGCTTCAAAAATGCATATCATCAGCCCACTAGCATTGCTGAGAAACTCTCATACAACTTCTTAGAAAAACATATACTAATACAATATGCGTGGTGGAATTATTAGTCTGAGATGATAACTGGCAAGAGAGTAGAAGAGTTTGCATGAGGATAGATTTGAGATGGAGCATTTGCATGAGGATAGGTTTGAGCTAGAGAATTGATGGCTGTGGGAACCTCCTGTTGCTCATTAGAGTCAATATCTGAATCATATACCAAAAATTTCTCCGCCTGAGTCAATCTGACCACAATGTCATCCAAGTTGTACCGATGTCCCTTAGGATTCTCTTTATCTATTCCTGACCTGCAAACAACTTGTAATTGTCTACCTTCTTATCTTGAATGACCATACTTATTAGAGTTTCCAATTGAAAATGAAAACAAATAGAATGGAGAAAGTTAAGCCTTCACTTATGGAACTTCCCTGGATTAGGAACCCACTTGAGGCTACTACCTCCAAGATCTGAAACAAAGAAATATATATGATGACAAAACTCCTTGGCTTCTAAGTGAAGAATTTCATTTCCCACTTTCATAGGTGCAAACACAAAATAATTGGACACGAAATCCCATTTAAATAAATGTTAACATCACGATGAGGATGCCCCAGGTGCGCCACCCCAATGACTCGGTAGTCTCTGCCGAGGGGCCATAGTTGCCTATAACTTGTAGATAGAACGAGAAAATACAACTCTCGAAAACTGAAGGACGGGGATACACAATGACAAGGGAGGGAAGGACTCCAAAATGATGAGAATAACCAAACTTGTATTAATACGAGAGATGAAATTTTGTGGGTGAGGAAAGAAAATCAGGATCCCATGATACTTGCAAACCGAAAATTTCCCTAACTTCCCTAAATCATGAAATATGATTGGACAAAGGGGTAGATAAATTTGAACTCTTAGGTCTACTAAAATTTTAAATGATCCATATCCATTATCAAAACCAAATGGAGAAGGTATGAGGGTAGCACACTTCGAGAATGAGCATTGGGCAACTGAATAGAATTCCAGCAGGGTCAAAGTTTTGAGGCGAAGCAAAGTTAAACACTACCACCCATTCAAATGAAGGGCCAAATCTTGAGTTGTGTAAAAAGAGAAAAAAAGAACAATGACCCTTATGGTAAATAAGAAAACGACCCAGAGGTAACCAAACTATCTTGCAGTATTTGACCATACGACCAAGAAATAACCAGACCATTAAGGGAATAAGACACAAAGAGATGTTAATGTTATGAGGAGAGTACCAAAGAAAAAAAACCTCCTTGTAGTCCAGAGTGGACCACCCTTATCCACCATGGACAATCATCAGTAGAAACCAAAACATAAACTTGTTGCCACCTTGCGACCTGTACTATGCATATTTAATAGGGCGAGGACATGTGTTGGCTTTGTGGCCACTGACCCATGTTCAACGTTAGTCATCCAAACAAATCCCTACACTACTGGCCCTTTCGGCATCAACCCATAGAGCGCGGACTGAGGTCTCACTCGAAGAAATATGGGGGGATGCTGGAACCAAGTTTCCGCACCCTAAGATGGTCGTGATGTCGGTTTATACCCCCTTCTCCTGCCTTCATGCAGGTTGCCAAGCCTTAGGCTTATCATTCTACCCTTTATCCCACCCTTTAGTACCGCCGCGAAGGTGTACAATTGACCTTCGCATAGCCCTAACCAGTGGTTCAGGTACTTTCATGCTACTATGATGATGTACTGTATAGGTTCCCAAGTTATCTCAAGTTTTTTACTTATGCTACCAATCAATTATAGTTATTGTCGCGTAAATTGATATTCTTACTTGCATTCAATTAACAAATATAATCGCCAAAATTCGCTCATCAAATAAACATTGTAATATAAACCCAGATCATAACGCAATATAATTAGATGCATTAACAGAGACTAAATACACAGTAATTACAAAATACTTCTCTTTATTGGTATCTCCAGTTTAATACAGACTCTATCCACCCTGCGCAAATAGTTGGAGGGGTCTGCGCACTCAGTTGTGGACTTCTACCCCAGGCCTTTGCGTACTCAGCTGCAGAGCCTCTACCTACGCTAAGACCCGAGAACACTTTATAACTTCCACTCTACTTACTCTTCTTCTCTTCTTTTCTTACTTCTTTTTTTTCATAGCTTACTTAGTTCCTTTTTATACAATCCCATGGTCCCCGGACCATGGGTAGATCTTTACAGCCGACTTGACAATTTACAACATAAGGGTAGACAACCCTTTATGACTCTTGATACCTTTGCGCTCCGCGACCACAAATGTGGAGACTTTACAACTTTATTACAAAATTGTCCCAAAACATGGGCTTTTAGCCCCAAAACTGCTCTTGGAGGAACCCGCTCCCAACAAGCCCCCAACACAAACATGGTGACTCACCCTCAAGTCACTCTGCAGGTGTGGAGATCTTGGCGCGAAGACCTCCTAGTTTGACTTGTATGACTGCCACCTCGGCGGTGCACTGTGTGGCCGCTATTAGAAAATTATATATTACAGAGCAATGGAACACATAAAATATTGTAGAAATATAAACACAGAAAACGCATAAAACAAGAGAGACACACATATACGTGGTTCACCCAGTTTGGGCTACGTCCACGGAGAAACAACCAGTCCTTGCTTTTATATTATCCAGCAAATTGAAGAGATACAACCTACAGAAGATCCGCTATAACACCCTCTTCACTCTCAACCTCTTCTCTCGTCCTCATTTAGAATACAATGATATGATAGACGCAATACAATCCCCTCATATATAGTGAGGGGTTGTCTTCTATGGCAAAAAACCCCCGTGGAGGGGTGTACAGTCTTCCTGGGGTATACATCCAGTTGAAACCTTTAAATACAGAAGATAATCAGGCTCCAAACCCAACAACCACCTGCTTCACTTCTTCGACCAATTGCTCTATCACTGGTCCTGGATTGTTAACCTGAATCTTCTAGTGAGTCACCTATAGACTAGCAAGCTTGCCTTCAATAGAGGTCGTGATCGAATAGGCCTTGTCCAACCAAGGCTTCAAGCATGTCTTCAACATTGCCTCTTTGTGCTGCACTGCATCTACCTGTTCCTTCATTTTTTTGGCCTCTTGTAGCTTCACAAGTCTCTCTGTGAGGGTGACAATGCGGATTGTTCCTTTCACCTCATTGTAGCACTACTGCAGTTCTCGCGCCTCTATCTCCAACCTCTGTACATTAGGATCTTCTTGTAGACTAGTAAATACCTCGAATGACTATTCAAGCAACCTTGTGCATCCTGCTATTGCATTGTCTACTGCCACTATCACCTCTGTGATAGCAGTTGCGTGTTGCTCCTTTACTTCCGGTGGAGTTGAAGGCTAGGACTTCAACTACAACTCCGCAATCTGGAGGTTCAGCTCTAGATGAACCTTGGCCAACTCTGTGCGAGCATCACACACCCTCGTAGCAAGTTTGTGGACCTATTCATCTGCCTCCACATCCTCAGGAATGGTCAACAGGCTTCCTTCATGACCTTAATCATGCATTGGTTTGTGTTCGTAAGTTCCACCATGGAAGTGAGGGCAGTGTCTCATTTTAGGGCCATCTGCACTTTATTTATCTTCTTCTCACTGATCAACTGCAAAGCACGTTGTTTACTAGCCCCCAGGTCCATGATCACCCCATCTTGTAGTAGGTGGAGCGCCTCACTAGGAAGCACTGCCAAGTTTAGCCCTACTCCCTTGAGGGTGCTGATAGCGAGCCTGTCAGCTTCGATCTCTGTAGTCAGTGCTCCCTCTGGCAGCATTATCACTCAGGAGTCCTTTGCGTGAAACATCCTAGCAGCTTCTGAAGTATCAATGGTTAGGCTAGTGGATGCTGCACCAGTTTGTGATGCATGGGTCTGCAACTCATGTAGACCCGTCTGGATGGCCCCCAATACTTGTTGTTGCTGCTGCTTGAACTGCTGTAGTACCTTCGCGGTGACATCCCTCACCGTATCTCCAATGTCATTAAAATATCCCTCTGTTAGGGTGATTGGGTCCAGTGACGTCTTACTAGCTTTGGATTTCTTCTGCAGCCTGACCTTTTCCTATCCTCTTGGATGCTTGATATGGAATGATTCCGTCTGCGAGTCCGCTCCATGCTGCTTTGTGCTACTCATCCATTTCTTCCTCTGTTTTGGGTGAGGGAAACCTCACACCTTTGTCAGAGTCGCACTCTACTCTGCCTATCTACTATTCCACCTACTACGCGGCATCGTCCAGTGCCTAGGCCTTGACATCGACCTCCTTCCTCTGCTTCTCGGCCAGTTGTGCCATCTTGAGCTTGACCTCCTTTTTGTGCTATGCAACGAACTTGCTCGATCCCACCATCGAGTTTGAGGCAGTGCGCCACTCTGCCAGCCAGCGATCAAGAACTGCATCGATCACGTCATTAGTTCCCAAGTAAGGAAAATCATGCCACTTCTTCTCAGGGTCCTTTTGTGCACTGATTGATATGCACTAAAAGTCTGCCTTGAACTCCACATACTCCCGCAATTTGACAAACACAGTAGGCAACAATCATGGCTTGCGATTGATAGCCATGCATATATTCATTTCCATCAAGATCCCAAAGATCTTGCTACCCTTGATGCACTGAGCATCCTTGGTCACCCACAACGTAGCGTACTTCGCTGCTTCTGGCAGGTCTGGCAAAACTGAGGGGAATTGGCTATCTTCAGGAAGCTCCTAGGCTACTAGCACAATAGATAGCAAGAGCCACACATAGTGGAAGGTCTTGCTGAGCTCCTATGCCTTGTGACAGTTCACGAGGAACTCGCCATAGAGATAACGTGCTCAATTAAACTGTACTCCTTCTACACATTGGGCCGCTAGAGTGACGACGGGTGTTGACACTTCATCTGAGCAACACTTTTGCATAACTTTTCCTACCAAAATCTACGTGGCCACCTTGACCGCAGGTCACCGATACTTGAGATGGCATAGCCTTGCAGCTTCTTCACGAGCTTGAATTTCTCCTTCATGGCCTTCGCGAGGGCATTCTCGCCACCTTTTCCGCCAAAAATCATGGCCAGATTTTCCTCTATATATGGCAGTCGTGTGATCCTATGGATCAACCTATTGGTGATGGGTATCAACTCCTCTAGCCATAGACACCCATCATGCAGCAAGTATAGCAGTTGCTTGATTACCAATATTGTAATGGATGTGCGATTGTAGTGCGACACCCAGAGAAGGTTGAGTAAACCTGCCTTGTCTATACCCTTGAGCCACTTCCACGGTTCCAACGTAGTCATCCCAGTGGTTGTATGAACAACGCGGTGCATTAGCTGGTTTTCTGTCAATTGAGGGAACTTTTGAGTGTCAGCTAAGTCCCAATTTGCCAATTTCAATAGTGGAACCCACCCCAAGCGCGGTCCTTCAAAGTCAATCTTGTCCGGCAACAGAGGTATGTGCAAGGCGACATTTCTTTCGTCAATGTCCTTCGGCACCTTGGTCTTGCCCTTGAGCAGAGGGACATACTTGTGCAACTTAGTAATAGGGACAGAACCCTTGACTTCAACGTCCTCCACTTCCACCCCCATATCCTCATCATCCATCAGGATGTCCTCAATCTCTTCCTCCTCCGGTTCCAAGTTAATAGTTTTTCCCTTTTCCTGTGTGGTAGGCTTGTCATTCTGTGGGTTTCTTCTGGGCGACGCACGCACGAGTGTCGCAACATGATTGTCCTTCTTATCCTTCGCACTCTCTTTGGCCGGGGTAGGCTTTGTTCTAGGCATCTATGGTGACTTTGGGACTTCAGCTAGTACCTCTGCAACCTCTGGAGCAGCTCCCTCTGCCTCCATAAAAACTTTTGGCACAACCCCCTCGGTTGTCACTACTTCGGCATCCATAACTTCTGATCCTGAGATAATGTCACGGATGATGTTATGGTTGGACTCTGGAAATTGATAAAATGTTGGGCAATCAAGCAATTCTTCGAAGAATGCATGGTTCATGTACGTCTAAGAGCTCACCAAATCAATGCTCAAAATGCCAAGTGTTTTTGGTTGGGTAGCCACATGTAATTTATAGGCCATTTTGAATTCAAATCCGATCGTTCCCCAAATTTGGTTCATTAATGCCAAATTGGTGGTAGATCTTCAAGGATCTTACCCATAAATTTTGTCTTAAATTCCATTCACCTGCTCCATTTTTCCATGATCTCATCGTCAAATCATGAACATTGACTTTAATAGTCACTTTTTAACTAACCTATGTGGTTTTTCCCTAGGTAGCGCAGCTCTCTCCACGCTGTTGTGAACCCTGTGACATCTCCTTGTTCCATGCAATCTCCCGATCACGTAGTCTCCTAACCCAAAAAGTGTAGTTTATAGTCCCCCACCTCCTTTCAGCTGCTTGGAGCACTAAGACTATGCTACCTTCACATAGTCACCTGGCCTGATCAGTGGTGCATGACTTCAATTGGCTACCATTCACCTTTCTTGGGAAGGGATCTGATCCAAGTGGATATTGGTGGCCACCCGCTAATTCGACTTGGATCCCCTCTAGTGCTTCGTGCAGTTTTTTTCAGTTTCCTTAATTATAGCACAATTTACTATTTTTAGCAGTTTTTCGGGTCCTAAACTTCCGGAGCCATTTTGAGGCCCTAAACGACGTTTTTTGGGAAATCTACCGCCAACGATTTTTCATGACTAAAAATCGTCTTTTCCGTCGTAGTCCTCGGAGAGATCTTTCCAACGGGCTATCATGCGCGTCAAACGGAGATAAGACGACCAATTCGCGACCCCGGGAAGTTGATGTACCAACTTACCCAAAAACGGGGCCCACAATTTGGCGTTTCATCTTCCAGGGTTAGGTTTTGGAATGTGAACGGTTTTTCCATTGTTTCTCAACAATAAATAGGCCTTCGACCCTCATTGTAACACAGTTCAGAGGCATGTAGCCACACATCTCTTCTCAGAGATAAGCTACCATCGCCCTAGCTG
>APFE031276888.1:58967-116275 GCA_000404065.3 Pinus taeda | reverse complement strand
CATATTTCAGTATTTTCCATTAATGAAATGAAGTATTATTTCTGCTGCATCTTTGTGTATATGGTTATCTCTGTATTTGATTGCGTTCCTGTTTAAATCTGGATCAAGATCTCCATCCAATTTAACCAACTGAACTGCTCCACCGTCGGTAATCTCCTTAATGACATAGGGCCCTAGCTAGTGCATCCTAAATTTGCTTGGAAATTTATCGAAATTGCTGTCGTGTAACAAAACCAAATCATTTACCTTAAAGGTGCACAATTTAATGTGCCAATCATGCCATGCTTTTTCGTGCTACTTTTGGACCTGTTGGTGAAATCTAGCCAGAAACCTTTCTTCCTCAAGCTCAGCAAGCTGTGCGAGCCTCTCTTCCAGGGCTCCGTGATCCATCATACCTGTGAGTGCTGCTATGCATAGACTAGGCACAATGTATTCCATGGGCGTCACTACTTCAGCACCATATACAAGCCTAAAGGGTGTCGATAAACCCATAGTATTGTGGGTATGCACATGTCCCAATCATTTCACTGAGCATTGCAAAATTTGGTCAGTGCGTTCTCCAGTACCTTATTGAATGCTTCCACCATGCCATTAGCCTGTGGGTGATAAGGCGTGATTTTCTGGTGATATATTTGAAATTCCTCCATTAGCGCATTGATTGTTTCGTTCAAAAAGTGCGTACCATGATAACTCATCAAAATATTTGGACACCCAAATCACATCAGTACATACTCAAAGAGAAACTTTGCAGCAGTCGCGCCTATGCAGTCCTTCACAGGCTGTGCCTCCACCCATCGAGTCAAATACTAAGTCGCGGTGACAATGTATCGTGCACTCGTCTTCTTTCCTTAAGGCCGTATGGGTCCCACAAAATCTATTGCCCATTTCTCGAAAGGTTGTAACATCATCTGTGGGTTGAAAGGCATCTCATCTCTCCACGATGGCCTGCCAATCCTTTGACACATGTCGCATGCCCTGCAAAAGGCTTTTGAATCCTTATGGAGGTTGGCCACCACAACCCTGCGCGTAGAATCTTCTACGTGGTTGCCCTTCCTATGTAATGCCCTCCTGTGACACCCCCACGAGCATCCATGATGACATTGCTTCTTTCAAACTCTGGTACATATCGTCGTAATACTTCATTAGACCCCATTTTGTATAGATGTCTGACAATGACAGAAAATTCTGCCACGCGCACCACTAACTCCTTTTTCTATTGGATGGTGTAGCCTTCAGGAGTAGCTCCTGTCGTTAGGAAGTGTATGATGTCTTCAAAGTGACCATTCGTGATGTGCTCTACAAATAGCTGCATGTTAAGCAATACCTCCTCCAAATTAGTGGGCTCTTCTCCTGTTTTGATGCACGACAGATGGTTTGGTCTCGCGTTCAGTCATCCAAGCTTCACAATAACTTCAAAATCATATTCTTGGAACAATAAAAACCACTTGCAGATTCTCCTCCCTAAAACAGGCTTATTGACCAAGTATTTCAACGCAGAATGATTCGTATACATCTCAAAATGTCCACCCAACAAATAGTGTCTAAACTTTTGGAGTGTGTATACCATGGCTAGTCCTTCGCACTCGGTGGTGGAATAGTTCTTCTTAGCCTTGGATAACCTCTTGCTTGTGAATGTTATAGGGTGGTCCAATTCTCCTTTGCCAGCCTGTGTCTGTACTCCTCCCAGAACTATACATGATGCGTCTACATGTACATGAAACTCCTTTTTCCAATCCGGGAAGACTAAAATCGGCACAGTGACCATTTTTCCTTTTAGCACATCCAAGCTTTTCTAACAGTCCTCGTTCCAACAGAACGTGACATCCTTTTTCAAAAAATTCTCCATAGGCGCGATGATCTGGGCATAGCCCTTGATAAACTTCCTGTAGTACCTAGTATGTCCCAATGTCACACGCAACTATTTCACACTCCTTGGCACCTCCAGGTTAGTTATCACTATGATCTCTGCGGGGCTTACCGTCAATCCCTGTCTGCATATCACATGACCCAGTAAAGTCCCAAAAGGGACACAAAACAAACATTTCTTTAGATTGAGCGGAATCTGGTACCTTCAAGAAGTGTCTAGCATTAAGCGCAAACTTTCCACATGGTGTTTTACCATTCCAAACACAGTATAGTCATCAAAGTACACCTCCAGAAACTTATGAATGAAGTCTTTGAATGTAGCAATGACTACGCACAAAAAAATTGCAAGCACATTCTTTAATCCGAAAGGCATTACGTTGTATTGAAAGCATCCCCATTCAGTCGTGAAGGTTGTCTTTCTTCTATCTTCAGGCGTGATTTTGATCTGGTGGTACCCAGAGAACCCATCAGTGAAGGAGTACACTTCTTGACCACCTACATTATCCAATACCTCGTCAGTGAATGTAGTCAGGAAATGATCATGCATGCAATCATCATTCAACTTCCTAAGATCTATGCATATCCTTATTTCATCCTTCTTCTTCTTTTCCTATACCATCATTGGGCTCACCCAATCAGATTCTTCTACAGGCTCAATGATGCCTGCTGCGAGCAACTTATCTAACTGTAAGCAGACCTTCTCCTTACACTTCAGATTGAGATGGTATGGTATTTGCTTAACCAGCTTCGCATTGGGTTTTAATGTGATCTTCATAACGCCTAGGTCTCCTATTATCGCCTTTAACTCCATAAACTTGGTAGAGAACAAATCCCGGTATTCATGAAGCAATTTGGCGACATTTTCTACCATTGTGTCATCCCATTAATCTCCAATCTTTGCGAATTTATGCTCCTCCTCCATGCCAATATTTATTTGTTTAGTTTTTAGCGACTTTGTTATATCAGGATTCTCGATCGGCGGTCCCTCGACCTCGCGGTGACCCTCAGTCTTAGGGATATTAATATTTCAGGGGTCCTCATCTTCTTTTTCGACAGTCATGTTATAGCATTCCAGCGTGTGGCTCAACTGAGTAGTCTAATCGGGTTGAATCAGATCCAAAGGATCCTCGGTATCTTAAGGATTGCTACTTTAACTTTTTGTAGCACTTCATCAATACAGTCAAACCCATCTTCGAAGCTAAACGTCATTAAGAACCCTTCGCGCAAAATATCTCATTCTCATGTGCCATGTCAGAGCTCTGTCTCCAAGTACCAATTCATCAGGATGACATCTAGGGTGTGACAAAAAAAGTGCACCCATTCAGGTCGGGGCTTCGCTCCATAGGCCTTAGCCCATTTGGCCAAGTGTTTGCATGGATCATCCTTCCCATCATACTTGTCCGTCACTCGTACCTTCAACTTCCCAAAGCGTGTTCTCATCATCCTCCTATACTTGCGCCAATCATCAAAACTACACTTGTGCGTACCGCACCATCTCGCGAGCGTAGTGCGCAGTGCCCAATCCAAAGCCTGGAAGCACTGCTTCTCTGGTACTTCCCTCTCAAATTCTTCCAAAAACACATCCACATCATTCAAGCCATCATAAGTGGGCATATTTCTTACCTTCGACGACACACAGTGCAACAACTAGGTCATCATGTTACATCTCAGCGTAGTTACTTCATGTAGCCGATTTTGCCAGCGCTCTAATTCTTCATCTGAGTCTGATGTGTAGGAACTCTTGTGATCCCATGAAATTCGTCCATCAGCTGTTAGATGCACCCAATCTTGGTCTCGCGATGTTATCTTATATATGCAGTCCAAATCGTCATCGCTTTCATAATCGTGGACTAGTTCAGTATGGCATGATCCTTTTGTAGGATCTAGGGGTACTATTACGTGAAGCGATTTATTTTCAAATATCATATTTCACTTCTTTAGGTTGATTACCCCATTCATGTCAGTAGCCCAATCAATTCCAAGGAGTGTAAGGTATGAGTTGTTGTCATCTACAATCTCTATTACTTTAAAATTAGCTAATGCACTTGTGCCTTCGATATCTACAATTACTCCCTACAACCGTCCCATGAGGATGATATTTTGCTGATTTTCCATCCTTAAATGAATCAAAGACCACTACAGCACGGGTCCCCCCATCCGCTCCCAAGTCTGCTTTGGAAAAAAGTTCATGTTTGACCCCAGATCTAGAATAACTTGATCCATTTCATATTCTCCTATCTACATGGTGAGTCTCATCTCATGTCATGGCCTTGCCTTATTCTTACCAATCTTCCGTACCATGTGTGGTTCACTCGAAGTGTTTTTGACGCATCTATTTGTAAGCTCCTATAACCCCTTCACAACCTTGCTATCACACAACAATTTCATGCAGTTCTCTAGAAAGGTTGTACGCATAGAAGGGTCCATTTCCTAAATAGATTTATCCCGGCTCCCTGAGGTAGATGCCTCAGCGAAGTTCTTCTTTGCTTACATGAACATTTTGCGTGCATGCTCCAAATCAAATTCAGCCTCCTTCCCTGGAGCTTTGTGAACCCACACGTTGTCTTCATGTTGTTTCCCCTTATCGTCACGCATTGCAATTCCACCTCAGAGCACTATATTCACATTCAGATCTTCTTCACGAGGCTCGACCCTCATCACCTGTAGGTTCTGAGTCAGTTGCGGGGGTAACACCCCTTTTTCGAGTATCCTTGCTATCAGTGTAGGACAATCGTCAGTCTCATGATCAAACTGAGTGCAATATTTTCACGATGGACACGTTGGGTTAGTGCATTCACAGACATAGTATCCTGATCCTCCACAATTGTAACCAATCAGTTGTCCTTGACCTCTGCTAGGTCCTCCTCCGCCTCGGCCTCGTCTGCGCCCCTGAAAGCCTGTCCGTGCCATCACATCTCTGTGGTCAAGAGGCTGTGTTTCTGCTTGAAATCTATAGGCAGGTGTTCTATTCATCATTAATTCATATATTCGGGAATTGTGCTCATCATGCCTTACCGACCTACAGAAGTTGTAGAACAATTGTTGTGGAGTTTGTACAAACTTCTGCAGTAAATGAAAATTATCAGTTGTATGTTTCCCTGCTACCTGACATATTTCGCACCACAACATAGGCCCCGCGCTCGGTCCTGCTTGGGCTCTCAGCCTTAAAGGCATTAGTCCTTCTCCTGCAATATAGTTCGCAAAGACTCGGCAGTGGTATTTTTCATGCCCCTGACCATTACATTTCAGGAACCATATCTCTTCACGCGCCTCTGGCTGAATTGTTTTGTCATACTTCAGACCTTGAATTTTGGGGCAAAGGTTTTTCAACTGCACATGGATCTGCTAAACCCCAGATTCTAATCTTGCATCAATGTTTCATGCAGTCTTATTGCAATTTCCAAGACCTGTACTTGAATCGTAATCTTCTGTTGTGGCAGCAAAACCCTTAGGTGAGGCAGGAGCGAAGCCACAAACCATTCGTAGTGCTGCCCATATGTTAAATTCATATTAGCTTCACAGATTTTACACTTCAATCTTTGATCCAACTCCCAAGGGGTCTCACATGGTTTCATCGCAATTTCCTTGAATCCCACATCGACTGCGCCTCGTATTTAGGCGTACTGAACTCTTTATTCAGTGCAGTCTGGATTTATGCCAACACAACGTTTGGGTTATCATTAGAGTACTTGATGTACCAAGTTAGCGCATGATCCTGCAAAGCACTAAACAATGTTGCCTTCTTCATGTGATCATCTATGATGCCCTGAGCTTCCCGTACAACTTTTACGACGAACCAAAGTTGGTCCGAGTCCTCATTTCCCAAGCCCTTAAACAATGGCAGCTTCACTGAATTCGCCATGTTGAATTGTGGAGGAGGTGGTAGTGGTGTGGGTGAAGTCACAAGTGACAGTGGTGAAGGTGGAGGTGGTGTAGCTGGAGGTGGTAGTCGCTAGAACCCTTGTTTTATCAACTGAACTGCACTTGGCGGAGAAGCCTACACTACTCCCTCTTCATCACTCAAAGGAGGTGAAATTAGTGGGCTATATTCAAGACCCTTTCTTCCTTCGTTCCTGTAAGTCTTTCCACTTCGTGTAGCTCCGAACATCAAGGTGGCTGCATAACACACTTTTCGCATAATAACATATTAATCCAAGTATTTAAAGACTTCAAGTACTTACCTCGTGGACCTTTGAAAAAGGGTCACTCTGCCTCACTGTAACTGACTAATGTATCGACCGCGAATTCAGTCACAAACCCTCCTATGATACGATTGAGCCAATGATCGACAATGTAGACAATCTTATCCTCAGAGGCTTCTAGTCTCTGTATTAACTCTGGGGTCTAGATAATAGGACCGTCAAGCTTCCACCTTCTTTGGCTATCTGCTAGCTTCGTGATCCACTCATATAACTCAACTGGAAAGGAACAAAAAATGATCTCATGGATTTCTATATACAGGTACCTATCTAGCTATTATTCCTTTGTTAGCCGCGGATTTCTGTTCTCCTGCACCGTGAATTCGTGGATTTTTATATCCAACCAATATTCGATCTCTTTCTTAGTTGGATTCCATTGATATGACATCACACATCACTTATGTAGATTCCAGTCCCCGCAACGGAACCATTTGTTGGATTTGTGGGCCCTGACCTAGGTTTAGTGTTAGTCAGCCAAAAAATCCCTACTCTACTGGCCCTTTCAACATCAACTCGTGGAGCACGGACTGAAGTCTCACTTGAAGCAATATGGGGGGATGGTGGAACCAAGTTTCCACACCCTGAGATGGTCATGATGTCAGTTAATACCCCCTTCTCCTGCCTTCGTGCAAGTCACCAAGCCTTAGGGCTTATCGTTCTACCCTTTATCCTGCCCTTCAGTACCTCTGCAAAGGTGTACGATTAACCTTTGCGTAGCCCTAACCAGTGGTTCAAGTACTTTCGTGTTGCTATGATGATGTATTGTATAGGTCCCCAAGTTATCTCAAGTGTTTTACTTATTGTACCAATCAATTACAAATATCGTCGCGTAAACTGATATTCTTACTTGTGTTCAATTAACAAATATAATCACATAAATTCGCGCATCAAATAAACATTGTAATATAAACCTAGATCGTAACATAATATAATCAGATGCATTAACAGAGACTAAATACACAATAATTGCAAAATAATTCTCTTTATTGGTATCTCCAGTTTAATACAGACTCTATCCACCCTGCGCACACAGCTGTAGGGGTCCGCGCACTTAGCTGCAAACTTCTACCCTAGGCCTCTGCGCACTCATGTGCAGAGCGTCTACCTACACTAAGAACTGAGAACACTTTAGAACTTCCACTCTACTTACTCTTATTCTCTTCTTTTCTTACTTTTTTTTTTAGAGCTTACTTACTTATCTCCTTTTTATACAATCCCATGGTATGCAAACCATGGGTAGATCTTTACTACCGACTTGACACTTTACAGCATAAGGGTGGACAACCCTTTATGACTCTTGACACCTTTGCGCTCTGCGACTGCAAAATGCGGATACTTTACAACTTTATTACAAAATTTTCCAAAAACATGGGATTTTAGCCCCAAAAATGCTCTTGTGGGAACTTGTTCCCAACAACGTGAGAGGCCATACTCAGTTCCTGAGGTGAGAAACAAGAAACTTAAGAATGATATGCTCATGAATGAGCCTTCTCTGTTTTTAAGGAAATTCTCCACCTGCAGCCGATCCACCATGAGAGAAGCAATCCATCTCAAGTATGAAGGGATAATTTATGGTGCCAAAACCACTCTCGTACCCGAACCGAAATACTCCCACCTACATGCATTTAAGTTGACATGACTAGAGTAGGTGCAACATATTTAGTAGATTATGAGGACCCCGCGCGAGGGGCATGCATAAGCAGGTGTAGAGCATGGCTCTCAAGCCAAGGATTGCCATCCTGTATACCATACATATGATTTGCATGCTAATTAAAATCCCTGACCGAAAAATTTTACGGTGAAACCACCCCATATTTATGTGTAAACTACTTAGAATTTAAACCACTTAGTTTGAAATTATTTTTACATAAAGTATAAAATTAAAATTTGTTGTTTACCGTCAAATATATTTAAAAATAAATAAAAAAATGTTCTATGAAACATCAAATTCCAAGCCTGGTTGTGGTGGAATGTAACCCATTAGTCAAACCAAACAAACTTAGTCTACAGTCGTGACGTAAAGAGAGGACATGCTGAGTTAACAGAAAATGGCAGGAAATGAATACATGGAGAGGAATCGTATGAATCAAGCTGCATTCCATATTGTAATATGTATTGTGAAAGATGTAGTCTAAACAGACTACTTTTTTGACCTAAAAATAATAGAAATTCCAGTAAGATTTTGATAAAATTCAGTAGGGATTTTTGTAAATCTAGGTTATAACTATCAAACTTCAAGATTTTGGTTGTTCTAGAGGTTTTTGATGGTGCTGAATCCATTTTATCCATTGAAAACATGATTCAAGCATGGGTATTGCAAAATTTTTGAAATATTTTTGCCTAGATTCCATCCACTTTTGATCATCCAAACAATTCCCCTACCTCAATACCCTTCTACATTGTAAAAAATACCACCCACAATCTTAAACACTAACGGTTAATAAGGTACAAAGGAATTAATAATGGAGTCAAATATATTACAAAATTGAGAGCTCGAATCATTAGAAATTGAAATGTTAATTAAATAATAATTTAACTTTTGAAAACTACTATGTAAAATACTATGTTAAGTGCAAGGGAAAAGTAGAAAAATCAAAAGTTAATTTAATGTTGTATATATAGAGATTACTTTTGAATAAAATAGAATGTTACACATTAACTCCATATATATTTTAAAACCTTCTTTAAAATATATATTTAATCATTTAACTTTTGAAAACTTTCTTGAAAATATATATTTAATAATTTGACTTTTGAAAGAGTATATATATTTTTATATATTTAATAATTTAAATTTCGAAGAGTATATATTTTAAAGTGCAAGGAGGATAAAGAAGTAATGAATAGGAAAAACTTGATTTAAGTTATAGTTTACTTTAATGCTTTAGTTTATAAAGTTTATATATTTATATTAAAGTTATATATATGTGAGAAATTATTAAAAAAAGTTAAAGGGGAAGTAGGAGAAGTGGAAGGAGATAATTTTAATTAAAATAAATTTTAAAGTATTAATTTAATTTAAAAAATTATATTAAGTTTAATGTAAGTTGTAAAAAATAATTGAAAATAAAAATGATGGAAAAAATTGTTAATAAAGTTTGTTTAAGGGTATGTTGTGAATTATTTAGGTGTATTTAGAAAGAAATATTAATATGGTTTAAAAAATGAAATTATTATTTATTTAACAAATTAATTATTTATTTTTTAAATATAATGAAAAAAAACTATGAAATTAAGGATTTGTGGCGATAATGGATGATTATTGTGAGTGATAAGAGATAATTATATATATATATTATATATATATATATATATATATATATTTATATATATATTATATAATATATATTGTTGCAACTATGTATAAAGAAGAAATGGACATAATACTTAGTTTAGTATAGTTTGGAAAACTCAATGTCTTTATCTTAAACACAAAGAATTTGTTGATGATTTTGTATTAGAAGAAGAAAATGACACTTCGAGACATTACAATGTACTCATATTCGATAATAGCTTAATAAAAAGACTTGAAAGATATATGAAAGGTGATTGTTCAAGAAAATCAAAAGTCAATATTAAATATGTAAAAATAATTCAATGAAGTTATCATGGCTAAAAATGAGAAAATTTCTCACTTAGAAAATCACAGTCAGAAATTAATTGTACAAGTCAAGAAGTCCATGGCTATGAAACAAAGTTATTAAATATTAGAACAAAAGAAAGAAGATATCGAGAAAGCATTTCAGAATACCCTATTACTAAAAAATGAAGAATATTTTCACATGAAAAGTCTTAATCAAATGTTGATGGAAGACATTAGAACATTAAAAACTAAAGTTAATGGTTATGAAGCTAAAGAACTTTCATGTCTCGAAAACCATAATAAAAATACACTTATAAAAATTAAGAAACTTAACAATGGTAAGTAGTGATTAGAAAATATAATAAAAAAACTCAATCAAATGGAAACATTGAAGTCATTAGGGAAAAAGGTGGAAATTGTAGAGAAAAGAACAAATGTAAATTCCATTAATATCACCACTTATAAAGATGTCAATCTAGTTGAAATAAATACTTATTTAGATGTTGCAATACATACAATGGAAATTCCAAGTAAAGAACCAATGATCAACCTACCAACATCAATACACGAAAAAGATCATATACCAAAAATAAGCTATGAAAATACTACAATCACAATAAAGAAAATTGATATTACAAAAATAGTTTATTGGCATTCTCATCATAAAAAATATATTTTAATCTGTAAGTGTATCATCATTTAGAATGGAAACAACTAACTTATAATCCAAAAATATTGATGTGAGTAAAATTAAGACTCATGATAACAATTTATCTTGGGAAGCCTATAAGTGCAACATTTCTTAGAGAATCAGATTGAGATGGTTAGATCATTTTTTAGTTTGTCAAAATTTCTCCTCATTCATAAGTTCATATTGTATTGTATCATCAAAGATGACACCTCTAAGAATTGAGAAATATGAGAAAACAATAGAAGACAAAAAAAAATCGAACCTTTTCGCCAATATGTTTTGAGGAAAAAAACATTTCTAAAGATAAAACGATGTTATGAATGTAAATATACTTAAATAATATAAGTAAATAACTCATAATTAAATAATAAATAAATGAGCTAAGAGGCTCATTCTACAACCCATTATGATGTGTAAGGGTGTCTATCTGTCATCAAAGTTGAAATTTTGCTCATGTCGGCCAAAATAATTTTTTTTTTAAATCTAAAAGTAAAAAAATTAAATAACTATACAAAACATTTAAATACTATAGGCTCATAAAAAAAATTGCATGTAAATAACATGTTAGATCCGTATTTAAGATGTGTTAATCTAGGTTGTCATTAATGTCAATATGGAAGTGTTTGTGATGGAAAATTCTTTGATACATGATTGCCCATTGATCATAATGCTCATAGTGATGAAAGTTTGATATATGATGATATGATGAGATGGAGGACCCAAGTGGATTTAATATATATATACAGACAAAATAGAAGCAGTAGATCCGTGAAGCAACAGGAGCAAGAAGCCAAAGAGGAGAAGCCATCGTGAAGTCAAAGAGTAAGAGGAAGAGTTCATTGGAAGCCATCAAAGAAACATGTTATCACATATACCCAAGAGTAAGAGTCATAACGGAGGAGTTAATAGTAATAAACCGTGAAAACTCTTTAAAGATCATAGTGCATCGGAGAAATCAATATTGGCGACTTTATCGCTTTATTATGTGTCACATTGAATCCCTCGATTGTGATATGTATTACAGACCCAATGTTTCCATAACAATATTCTTTATTGTTATATCACATCCGCCATACCAGAACTGTCGCATCAGAAGTTATGTAACGCAAAGGAATGTCACACTCAAAATATGCGATTGCGGTATATATACAGACCCACGGGACCATTACAATTTACCTTAAAGAAACATTGCATCTACTTATCAAAATTGTCATATCGCAAAGTCTTAAAGGATGTCACGTTAAAACACCGATTGCGATATTACTGTGGACGCGACTGCACCACTATAATATGACTCAATTTAATATCGCATCCACGTATCGAAACTTTCATATCACAAGTCTTAATAGAATGTCACAGTAAAATGTCGATTGCGATAATATTATGGACCATTGATTGTGATAGAGTGGTGGATCTTGGACCGCCTATTGCGATAACATTGTGGACCCGATAGATTCATTAAAAAAAATTCATTGAATATCGCATCCACTCCATCGGAAGACAAAGGATGTACACACTTGTAAAACATCTAATTTTTATGAAGTTATAATTGCGGGATTAAAGGAATGACTCTGATTCTCATGAAATTGCGATTACGGGATTAAAGGTGATGACGTGGCATGTGGGACCTCCATGTGGGTAAAGCAACTCTTATATGGTTTCCGTGAATAATCAAGTCTACGGATAAAATACTCTCCCATATATTTTTTAAATATATAAGTTGGCCTCCCTCCAATAGACATGTCCTTTGGTCATTCGTGAAACTCGTATAAAAACAAGTTAAAACACCTCATTTCAAGGTGTGGATCTCGGGTATCGATTACAGAGAGAAGAAGTAACAGTTCACAACTCGTGAACTTGAAGGAAATAGAGGAAGCTGAAGATTGAGCCAGAAGGAAGGAAGACGGAGGTCCAACAGGACAAAAGGAAGCCGAAGGATGAAGCAATTCTGTTGATTGGGTTAATCTTTGAAAGGCTCAGACCTATGATAAATTAATCTATGGAAGAAGTACAAATGCAACTTGAAGAACAATTGTGTGAAAGGAAATAAAGTTTCATCTGTCATTGTTTGAAGGGAGTAGTAGACAACACCAACATTGAAGTGTTTGTGAGTTTGTTTCTTGGAAGTAAGATATCGCGACAATAAGAGTAGTGAGAAGTAGTCACTCTTGAAACAACTACCACAACCGTAAGAACAGAAGGTTGAAAACAGAGAATTGTTTTTGTATAGACATTGAGGGCTTAACGAAACTTATCAAAGATATCCTGTTGAAAAGCATCAACAGATCTTGGAGACATTATTGGAGATCATGATGGCTATTTGAAATCATCATGAGGTAACTTTGTAGACTTTGTTTGGGCAATATGAAGAGTTGTGACGACTCCTTCGTATGAAGACAAGTTGTCATGATGATGTAGCATGGAGACTACAATTAAGATTTAGATTAACAAAACATAGTGAAGAAGTTTTTGAGAGTAGTGTAATACAATCAAAACATTTATTGACAAAGCAAAACTATAGGGTTAGAACCCTTAGGGTTGGTGCCTCAGAATTGAAAGGATTGGTGTCCTTGGAGTTGGTGCTCCTAAACATAAGGTTGATGCCTTGAGAAGACGGGGTTGGTTCCTAGAGGTTGGAGCCTCACAAAAGACCAAGTTGGTTCTTGGAAACGGGTTGGAGCCTAGGATATTGAAGATCGGTGTCTTCATCAAGGGTTGGAGCCCTATATATATTGTACCTGATTTATTGTAAAGATTATATTAATAAAAGCATTTATTTCTATGGTTCATTTTTTGTTCTAAATATAAATGATTTAACTCGTAAAAATAACAATTGAAAAGGAATATTGATTCACCCCCCCCCCCCCCCCCCCTCAATATTTCCAACAATTGGTATCAAAGACAATTTCATTCACTCAAAGCCTAATAGCTTGAAGGTTGACCAATTATAACACAAATGGCAAAGCCAGGGAAGAAAGTATCCAATCCTCCTAAAGATGTGTCTCCCTCAACCATTGAAGTTGAAATCAATCAATTTGTAAATGATCCATGGTTCAATGGAAACTTTGATATATGGGAAGCAAGAATGAGGAATTTCTTAAAGACCCAAGGCGTTGAAATTTGGAAATTGGTGATTTTTGATAGCATGATGGATGGAGAATCCAAGGAGTACAATGTAAAAGCAATGAAGGCAATCTTGAATGGGTTACCAAATTCTATAAAGAACAATTTAGGAAAATGTTTTTCAGCAAAGAGAATATGGGACAAACTTCATGACCTTCACTCAAAAGGAACATTGCCCATGACCACTAGTCAAGAAGATGATGGAAACCAAGAAGGAAATCCAGAACCTATCATAGAAGCTAAAAATGAGAATGATGACATCAAGGCTAAAGAAGACCTAGAATATTAAGAGAATGAAAAAGATTTTGAATAATATCTCCTCACTAAACTTATGGGTGCCATGGAAGAGATTAACAATTTTAAAAAGAAAAACAAGGAACTCAATAAGATAGCACTAGCTGGTGACCAAGACCAAACAAGGAAGAAAGTTGACCTTGTCAAGCTTCAAGTATAAGAAAGGGATGAAGAGCTTTCCAAGCTTAAGAAGGAAGTTCATCAAAGCAAAAGAAAGCACCATGAAGAAGTCATATCCATGAAAAATCAATTGGATAAAGCAAAGAAACAAGAAGATAACTTGTCAAGCCACCTTGAACAAAGGCACTAGATCTTGAACAAACTTGAAGCAGAGATTGGTCAATACAAGGAAGAGGTATCCTCCCTTAGATCACAACTAGAAGAAGCAAGGAAACAAGCACAAGGAACTAAGAAGACAATGGAAGCATTGGTAATCATAGAAGGACAGGTTGATGAAGCAGAAAATGAGAAAAACACCATGATATGCTAACTAAAAGCAAAGGATGAAGAAATATTCAAACTAAAATCTGACCTCAACCTTCTCAAGGCTGAAACATGTAAAGCTAAAAGGATCATGGAAGAAATGGAGAGCAGTCTAGCGACTGAAAATGAAGAAATCTTCAGAATGAAATTAGAAATCATCTCCCTTAAAATATAATCAAATGAAGCAATACGTATCAAGGAAGAGTTTGAGAAACAACTTGCTAAGAAGAATAATGATTGTGAAATATTGGAAGAATAGATTGTCTCCCTCAGAAAAGAGGTTGAAGGGATGGACAATTTCTTGAAAAGCTCTCAAGCCTTGGATGACATGCTTAGCCGTCAAAGATCCCCATTTGATAAATTAGGTCTTAGCTATGAAGGAGAATCCTCAAGCAAGAATGATAATGCTTTAAACAATAAGGATGTGAGAAAGCCAGAAAGAAATATTGATGCTCCCAATTCCAGCGAAGGCAAGGATAAGAGTCAAGGCAACAATGAAGAAAGTCCTACTCCAAGAAGAAATGCAGATGCTATCAAGGATGTAAGAAGAAATGGTTATCATCAAAGGATCTCAAGGCAAAAAGACTTCAGAAGTACATCAAGGAAATCTCCATCTCTCAGGTGCCAAAGTATATTTCTTGGTTATTGCTATTCTTGTACAAACATTGGGCACATGGCAAAAGATTGTAGGGCATATCACAAAGATAATTATAATGGTCCCCGTCAATCTCCAAGAACAAATTATGCAAGAAATCATGAATTCTTATTCATGAACAACATAGAATGCTTCAAATTTCATAACATTGGTCATATGGCACATGGGTGTAACTTGACTTGGGCTCCTACACAAGCTAGAATCATGCAAAAGAAGAAGGTTACACAAGTATGGAGAAGGGAGAAAATACAATCTGAAAATATCTTGAACTCGCCAGCCAACAACACATGTTGTTGACTTGATGAAGATATCCTTGATATTTCGAGTATTTGATGATGGGATTCTGCCAAAAGGAGACTGTGCATACAGTTAGGGGGAGCTTGTTATTCTTGATCATTATTGCAGAAGCTATCCTTGGAAAGGTCCTTATGAAATCCTTGATGAGCTATATTAACAATCATTCTTTGATAAAGATCATTTCTCAAGAGCACTCCATTGAAGACCTCTTAACTATTATTTGGACTGTTATTGAAGATGTTTTCCACTTGATCAATAAGTAGAAATTGGAGCAGCAAAGAAGGTCATCTAATACTAGAAAAATGGGGCAAATAAATATGTTGTTGTTATTACATAAGTTTATGTCTCGACTCAGGGATTTAATGTGAGAATAGGTAAATTAAGGACACAAATAGAGGCAACCTTCAAACAAACAGATACATCTGGGAATGAAGCTTGAAGCAAGAGCAGTTGGTAGCATCAAACATAATTGAAGCTTTGCAAAAAGTTGTCAATCAATAGAGATAACTTCCAGAAACTTTTACTAGAACACAAAGAAAAATGGCTCATCAAAAGGACTATAGAAATAAGAATGTTGCACAATCGAATATAGATCAATAAGTTATCAAACAAAAATCCTTTTATCTTGAGTAAAAAGAAGAGCCCCACGACAGGGGGAGTAACATACCCATGAAGATCTACTATTCATAAAGAACAAAAGCAGTTTGATAAGGGAGCAGTTCGATAGGGGGAGTCCCTGAGCACCTCGTTTGCCATTGATGTCAAAGGGGAGAGACTGTTGAAATGGAAATAATAGTTCCATCAATGACAAAGAGGGAGAATGTTAATCTAGGTTGTCATTGATGTCAATATGGAAGTGTTTGTTATGGAAAATTCTTTGATACGTGATTGCCCATTGATCATAATACTCATAGTGAAGAAAGTTTGATATATGATGATATGATGAGATGGAGGACCCAAGTGGATTGAATATATTATATAATATATATATATGTTATATATATGTATATGTTGTATATTTAGTATATATATGTATATTGTGTTCTATATGTAGATAGCTTATCTACATATACCTACTATCTCTCTTACATTTACACCATTTATATATTTATAAATATATAATCATTTTATTATATATAATATATATCTATATACTTATATTATACATTTATATATTCATATATATTTTACATATATAATATACTTATTTATTTTATATACATATATGTATTTTATATTATATGTATATTGATATTATATATATGTATACCATATTATATATATACATTATATTCTTTTTATCTATATATTATATACTTACTTATGTTATTTATTTACATACATTATTATATTATATATATTATTATATATATTTATATACAGACAGAATAGAAGCAGTAGACCCATGAAGCAATAGGAGCAAGAATCCAAAGAGGAGAAGCCATCGCGAAGTCAAAAAGTAAGAGGAAGAGTTCATTGGAAGCCATCAAAGAAGTAGGTTATCGCATATACCCAAGAGTAAGGGCCATAACAGAGGAGTTAACAATAATAAAACGTGAAAACTCTTTAAAGATCATAGCGCATCGGAGAAATCAATATCAACGACTTTATAACTTTATTATGTGTCACATTGAATCCCTCGACTGCGATATGTATTACGGACCTAATGGTTCCATAACAATATTCTCTATTGTTATATCGCATCTACCATACTGGAACTGCCGTATCAGAAGTTATGTAACGCAAAGGAATGTCACACTCAAAATATGCGATTGCGGTATATATACAGGCCCACGAGACTATTACAATTCACCTTAAAGAAACATTGCACCCACCTATCGGAATTGTAATATCACAAAGTCTTAAAGGATGTCATGTTAAAACACCGATTGCGATATTACTGCGGACCTGACTGCACCACTATGATATGACTCAATGTAATATCACATCCGTGTATTGGAACTTTCATATCACAAGTCTTAATGGGATGTCACGGTAAAATGCTGATTGCAATAGTATTACGGACCACTGATTGTGATAAAGTGGTGAACCCTGGACCGCTGATTGTGATAATATTGTGGACGTGATGGTTTCATTAAAAACAATTCATTGAATATCGCATCCACTCCAACGGAAGACAGAGCATGTGCACGCTTGTAAAACCTCCAATTTTTGTGAAGTTGTGATTGCAAGATTAAAGGAATGACTCCGATTCTCATGAAATTGTGATTGCGGGATTAAAGGTGATGACATGGCATGTGGGACCTCCATGTGGGTATAGCAGCTCTTATATGGTTTCCGTGAATAATCAAGTCTATGGATAAAATACTCTCCGATATATATTTTTAATATATAAGTCAGCATCCCTCCAATAGACGTGTCCTTTGGTCATTCATGAAACTCGTATAAAAACAAGTTAAAATGCTTCACTTCAAAGTGTGGATCTCAAGTATCAATTATAGAGAGAAGAAGTAACAATTCACAACTCGTGAATTTTAAGGAACAGAGGAAGTCGAAGGTCGAGTGAGAAGGAAGGAAGATGAAGGTCCAACATGACAGAAGGAAGCCGAAGGACGAAGAAATTCTGTTGATTGGGTTAATATTTGAAAGGCTCAGACCTGTGACAAATTAATCTATGGAAGAATTAAAAAACACAACTTGAAGAATAGTTATGTGAAAGGAAATAAAGTTTCATCTATCATTGTTTGAAGGGAGCAGTAGACAGCACCAACATTGAAGTGTTTGTGAGTTTGTTTCTTGGAAGTAAGATATCGTGACAGTGAGAGTAGTGAGAAGCAGTCACTCTTGAAACAACTACCACAACCATAAGAACATAAGGTTGAAAATAGAGAATTGTTTCTATGCAGACATTGAGGGCTTAGCGCAACTTATTAAAGATATCCTGTTGAAAAGCATCATCATATCTTGGAGACATTATTGGAGATCATGATGGCTATTTGAAATCATCATGAGGTAACTTTGCAGATTGTTTGGGAAATATGAAGAGTTGTGAAGACTCCTTCGTATGAAGACAGGTTGCCATTGATGATGTAGCATGGAGACTACAATGAAGCTTTAGATTAACAAAACATAGTGAAGAAGTTTTTGAGAGCAGTGTAATATAATCAGAACATTTCTTGACAAAGCAAAACTATAGGGTTGGAGCCCTTGGGGTTGGTGCCTCAGAATTGGAAGGATTGGTGTCCTTGGAGTTGATGCTCCTAAACACAAGGTTGGTTCCCTAGAGGTTGGAGCCTCACAAAAGACCAAGTTGGTTCTTGGAAACAGGTTGGAGCCTAGGAGATTGAAGATCGGTGTCTTCATCAAGGGTTGGAGCCCTATATATATTGTACCTGATTTATTGTAAAGATTATATTAATAAAAGCATTTATTCCTATTGTTCATTTTGTGTTCTAAATATAAATGATTTAACTGGTAAAAATAACAATTGAAAAGGAATACTGATTCACCCCCCATCCCAGTATTTCCAACAAGATGGATATATGCTGATATAATTAAAGAGCATGCCTATTGATGAAAGGACATTCCATCTAGGTATATATTCAAAGCCCTCATTTTTAAATCATTTCTACTCGTACTTAATATATTATATTTAATATCCTAATGAATTTCTTTATTATAATCCAAGTATTTTGGATAATTTATTTGTGAGCCAAGTTTGGTTATCATAGGCTTCTTGATTTTTTTTGTGGGTGATCCACAATGGACACACCCACATTTATATTTAAAAAGAACAAGAGCTTTGCTTTTTTATATTACTAAAATATACATTATAAACATGGGTAAGATATCCCATACATTAGTAAAAGAGAAGGGGATGGGGGAATTCTAGTTGTTTTTCGCAAAATCTACCCTTGGAATGCCCACTGGACCACATGTTTGGAGTTCATTTACATTCAATTTACTGTTCCTATAAGTGTATATAGCAAAAACATAGAAAAACGTTGGCAACATCGACAAATTAATATATTAATTGTTGGTTGAAGGCTTATCATCACCCAATCCTAATCCCCTTTGCTAAGGAGATACAATTAGATTCAAGCCATGTAAATTTTGCGCTACTGTAGTCAAGTCATTACTAAAAAAGGAGGGGTTAGAAGTCCTCATGTCAATAGTAGTTTGAAGACCTTCAACTTATTGTCAAAGGCTAGAGAGATTGTCCTCATTTTTTCTTATTAAGGTTCTCTGTTCTACTAACAAATCCATGAAATTATCAAACTAGACATCATTTGATTGTATTTCAATTACAACGTGACAATTTCTAGCTGTAGTTAATATATTTTCTCCATTAATTGTTGGTATTCCATGTTAGGGACTTTCGATATGGTTTTGACCAAATTACACCCATTGACCTTAAACAATGAATATTTTGTATGATCCACTAAAATGAAGACCTAAAATGAAATGTAGAACTAATAATCCACTAAGAAATCCTACTATGAAATGTAGAAATAATAAATCCACTAAGAAATCCATATCCTTCTCTCCACAAGTTTGTGCTAGTGTAGAGTGCTTCTAGAAGCTACAATCCTTAATAAAACAATGCTAGTCTTGGAAGTGTGCATAATCTCTCACGAGAAGATCTAGAATTGTAGAATATCCTTAATTTTCTAAAACTAGATAGAGTTCCTATAACATGTCAGAGTATTCACCAGATTCGCCAACTCGAACATTGGATTTTATCTGAGATACATGTTAATTTTTCATGATCTTCTAATATGATAATTAATTTATAATGATTTATTAACCAAGTTCACTTATCATTAAGAAATTATAGATAGAAGATATCAACATTAAAAACAATAATGACAGTAGGATCATGAAGAGACATCCAAACACAAAAGGCACAATTTTTTACCTTGGGAAAACCCTAACTAGGGAAAAACCGAACAATTTTCTTAAGAGAAATTATACAATTCAAAAAAATTACAAATTGAGCTTCATAAGACAATATGTGAACTCCTAGGGCTCGAAAAGCCCTTCTCCCATCAATAAAATACTTAAATCACCTTTCTGTAGACCTTTTCTCTATCTTTTTGGCCTCTCCACAAGCCTGAGGCAACTCAATTTTCTTTTTGCAATGTTTGAATCTTCTCGACCCTCTTTAGACCTGAGGCCTTGTCTTAGAACAGGTTGCAACCTTCATTATTCTTTTTTTCTGCGTAAAACTATACTAATTATATTACAAAAAACTGAAACATTAAATCAAAATTACACCAGGCCGAGGCCTTGAATCTCCGCGGAGAATTCTCAGGACTGTCTGTCAAAATGACCATTCCTAACCAGATTGCCAAAACGACTTTAAACCGACACAGTAGGCATTTCAGCCAACACGGTGGACAATTGACATAGATACACGTAGATTGTCATAATCGACTTACAGTGACACATCGACACATAGACTTGCAGTGACACATGGATTAATATGGACACATAGACACGCTGATATGCCGACACTTGGAAAAAGATAGAGAAGGGATGAACAGATAACCGAGAGGGCGGAGAGGCTGCAACATTATTCTTCGTCTGTCTCATACGGCTCATCCTCCGTCGCTAACTGTGGTTCTTTTTTGTCTTCCTCCGTCGCTGGTTGAATTCCTCCATCCAGCTTCCTGGCAGGCTGCATTGTCGAAGTTCCGGCTTCCTCTGTATGAGGAGGGTGCCGAAAATCCACCCTGGGCACCTCCATGTCTACCCTCGGCATCGGCAGACCTTCCCGTGGCCTGCGAACGTCACTGCAGTGCTCCACTGTGACGGACACAATCAACGTATTGTCCTCCAGAGTGCAAGGTATGCGATATTTAATCGCAGGATGCTCCAAATGCCCACAGTCCCAGGATTCACTTCTTTCCTGGCTAATTTGCCGACTGATGGCACGATGCGGGCTGCTGCCATGAACCAGAGGGACATCATCAGAGGAAGCTGGTGGAGTGGCTCTCCTCTGTGTTGGAGGGCGACCCCGTGAACCGCCTCTGCCCCTTGGCCCTCCTCTGCGTTCGCCAGACATGCCTAAAACTCTCACCTGCACCTCTGCTGATATTCTACACCTGGCCAGAGTATGCTCTGGAGCCCTCAGGACCTGCTCTTGTATCGACGCATTGAGCGGGAGAACAACGCTCTTATGGAGCGCCATGATTCTCTGACCTGGAGGTGCATTAAATGGCGCATGTACTCTGGCAGCCTTCCCCAAGAATGTCCCTGTCTTCATCAGTTCGCTTGAGGCCGAACGGACTAACGCCTGACCTGAGATCCCCTGCGCATTTATGGTCCTGGCCTGGTGGTGTGTGGTGGCTTGTCCGGGCTAACATCTGCCCATGTGACTTGCCACCTGCCATTTACTCCATTCTATCACCCGCATCCGGGGCAACCTTCATTATTCTTATATCGTGTGCCCAAAATTAATTTTAAGTCCCTTTTTCTCAAGAAACTAAGGCTCTCAACCTTTTAATCCTCCAAAAATACAAGAATATGCAGATACAAGAATCTCGACCCTCTCAAACTAAACCCAACACACTTATTTTTCGCATGTATGAACAAAATAATTAGTAGATTATGACCATCCGAAGTAGTCATAGGCGAGGAGGTTGAGAGCTCCTTTTATAGTGATTTAGTGTACCCTAAGAAGAATGACCTTAAGCTGTGCCAAATTTCCTTTTTGGAGGAAAAATAAGAAATAAGAAATTTGAATTTCTTCTTCTTCTATTAGGGCCAACTTGAATAGAATCAAGTTTAATTTACCTCTTTTTGTCCGACTTAAATACCAACCACAACTACCAAAATTCAACAATATAGAACTACCAAATTAGAGTCTTGAATGTAGAAAGGGAAGACGAATGAAACATGATCTAATCCACCAATTTCAATGAGGATTATCTTTTCTTATCACTCTAGACCTTGACATCTTGGGCTTAAATGAATGCATACACTTTGAAGAAGCAAAGCGTTCAACATATCATGATATACATTGATGTTGCCCCATATATCGATTAGGATATGGTGAGTATACCTCCTCCAACCTTGATACCATTAAATTAAAGTTATTCTACCAGTTGAAGTCCTGAAATTATGTCATAGAGCTTGATGTTCTTGACTTAGATTATGGAAAAAGCCAACAATTTTCAAAGAAAAGACAATTTGATGACTCTTACCATATATAGAGGTCACCTCACCTGCGCTTGAAGACCGAATAATGAATAATTATGCTCATTATAAAAGTGAACAATTCATGCAACAACATCTAGCACTACAAGCTTTGAGGGAAAAGTTTTATTGATGGGGGAACACTTTATGCTACTCTCCTAATAATTTGTTCCTTTGCTTATCTCAATTATTTCAAGGAATAATGTGTCATGCGATATGTATCATACGTCTCACATACTTTTATCTAAGAACTCTCTCTTGTTATTAAAGCTCTCTTAGCCTTCTTCTAGTCATTACGTTATTCTTATCCATTTTTGCATAACAAAATGACAATAGAAGAAAATGCATAAGATAACCACCTCTTCTAGAAACAAGTCATAGTATGAACTAGGAAGACATCAAAGAATATTGCAATCTTGTATATGGAGGTTCCTCATTAAGGTAACATTACCATAAGAGTTGTTTTTTTTAGATTGTGCTCATATCTTTGACTAATGTATATATAATAAATTCACCCAATAAACAACAATGTCAATGTCAATATCATCATGATGGCATCAAATATAATGCGTACATAGTAAAAATGCACTTCATCCTTAACTATTATTTCTTATCATTTTTTAGCCATATCTTCGAGTTTTAATTCACAAGTAAACAATACTATCACTATGTGCTTCTAGTAACATATAATGGGGATTTTGTTACAATTCTCATTTTCCGAAGGAAATTAATACACTTTTAAATAGTGACTCGTTTTGCAAGATATAATTGTATTAGTAAATTGAAAAATACGTGCCACTATATGTAGGTTCAGAGTTCACAAAGTATAGTATAATAATGGTATAATGGTTTCAAAAACTTGTGCCAATATATGCAAGTCAAAGTCAAAGTTAAGGAAAGAAGCGGGACTGTTCTTGATGCGTTGAAAGTCAAAGAACAGGCGTTGAAAGTTTTTTTGCTTTTTGGTTATTCCTTAGAATGTGGAAACTTGAACGATTTTATGTGCCTTAACCATATCATCATCTTTACATCATATGCTTTATTATTTTGATGTATTTTTATTCCACCTTAAATCATATATATTTGGTCAACCGTATTATATCGTTTTAGTGATTTTTTTGGTTGTAAATACATTCCACACATTTCACCTTTGCTTTTTACGAATAAATTTCCTTTATATCTCACTAGAGGTGAAAACACTTTAGCAAGCTTTGTCAACCATTTTCACAGTGTTGAATGAGCATGGGAGATTTCAAATATGGTCAACTTAATATAGATCAAAATAATGTGGGGAAATTTTTAAATGTGAAATTTTTCCTCATAAGCATGAGGGAAGCTTATGAGGAAAAATGCAGAAATTAGGGCAGATTGGCGAAATGTTGTGAATGACTTGAGAAATCTGTGGGAAGTGAGCTAGTGCTGGTTGCTTTATGAATGTATGGTGAGTTGAGGTGTCCTGCAAGAGATCTGCACATCTACTTACAAAAACTGATCAAAGAAAGGACTAACTATAACATGAAAACATAAATTTCTCTAGCTTGACCTAATTTCTGACCTACAAATAGAAAATGTTGAACAATAACCTTTGAATATAAAAGCATGTAGAGAGATCTATTGTAAAAGAACAGGAAATGATCTAGGAAACTGAATCTGAATCAATATATTAATCTTTCCAAGTCAAGTCATCACACTAGAAATTGCATGGAAGAGCAAAACTGTGTTTTTGGTGGTAGCAGTAGTGCCTTGACCTCAAATCATAATCCCAGAAAGGGAGAAAGTAGATCACGGCTTGCTGTTGGCCCTTTTGAATCTTATTCTGTCACTGCATTAACCTTCTTGAGCAACTGAAACAAAAACAACTATGCAAACCATCAAAAGCAACCTAATCTAAACAAAGTAAAATGAATCTATGTAACATAAATTAACTCATGAATTGAAGCAAAAACATATAAGTACAAAGCAAGAGGTGATGGGTAGCTTGGGTTGGGCCCTAACCCAAGAGCTTCAACACTCTGAAAGAGATCAGTGTTGGCTCAAAAACTATTTCTTCTCCATTATCAAAAATAGAAGTCACATTACATAAACTGTTCTAAAAAATGAACTTGAAAATGAGCTGAACAAGTGCTGCACAAAAGTACGAAAATTTGGCTAATAATTGGTTAAAATCCAACTAAAAAAATTGAACACCTAAGCCCTGCTATTTATACAACTCGAGCCTCCAATAGCTCTCCTAAAATCAAGGGGCTCAGCTTCCCAAAACCGCAGATAAACAAAAGTCCTTCTTTACTTGCTCGGCTGCCCCTTGGATGCACTCATGTGGCTGCTTATGCTCCGAGTTTCTGATGGAGAGTTTGTGGTAAGGGTTCATAAATGAAGGGGACATCTCCCTACAAATCCTCTTCCTTGTTTTCCTTGAATATTGGCTGCCAAATGCTCATAAATCCTTTGACTTTGTCCAAAATTGACCAAAAAATCTGCATAAAGCACACATTAGACTACATGGCAAAATGACTAATCCAATTCACTCTATTAGCATAAATATATTCAAAAACATGCAATAAACTAATGAGAATGGTGGATTAAGCTGAATTAAGAGGTAAAAGGAGTCCATATAATTACCCATTTCTGGGGCTCATCATCACCCCCTATTGAATGGGTTGCTCATCCTCTGAGCAACTAGTCTAACTCTTCATCCTTGATGGCTCTGATAGATTCCCTGACATCCCATGCTTATGATGTAATATCTTCCTCTTTATCATGGAATCTTCCCTTTCTATCCACTTCTTCCCGCTGTTTCTCTTCTTCCTCCTCTTTTACTCCTTCCAACAGTCCTAGTAGTAGTGGAAGACTGAATTTGAGGCCAATCCAATTGGCCTTCAAACTTTGCCTAGAGTGCTTATATAGTGGCACTCTCCTCATGGCTTCCCTCATCCAGTTTGGGGAGTGATACTCCTTGATCTGTAGGCTGTGTGGCAATGTGTTCCACCTTCTCATGTAGGCATGAATGCAGTGATCTCCAAACAATCTCTCCATGTTCTCAAAATGTGCAATAGCCTGGGCCTATTGATTAACATATTTGGGGACACTTTGAGGATTAGCTGCAAGGTGTTAGTGGGCATAGATGAAATCCATGGGGTTTTCTGGTTCTGATCTAACCATAAGGGGCCCATTCAGCTCTTTTGCCATCATTTTTTGGATTTCTACTACCCTTTTCTCTTCATGACTCATCTATGATGCCATGGCCATCAGCTCCATGTCTCCCAACCTAGCATTGGAGTCCTATAGGTTCATCTTAGTAAGGTCCATGTTATGCAAATAAAATTTTGCTAACTTCGCCTTCTCCTCTACTAAACTATGATCACATAAATCCATGAATTGCCTATAATCCTAGAAAGGCATGGTGCCTCTCTGTGCCAGGGTCTTGATCTGGAATTGTAAACACTGGTCTTTGAGATACACTCCATATGATTTGGTTGGCTGTTTGCACTGTAGTGCCTCCATAGCCCAACTGGCCATACATGCTAACTGGATTTTCTTTTCTTGCAACAGTTTTATTAACATTGCAGTCTCTGCCTAGATTCCCCTTTCTTGCAGCTGGGTTCTTGGCATTTCAATGTCTGCTTGGGTTCGCCTTTCTTGCAGTTGTGTTCTTAGCATTTCAATGTTTGCCTGGGTTCCCCTTTCTTGTTGTTGTTTTCTTAACAGTTCATTTTCTGTTTCCAGGTGAGATATTCTGATTGCTTCCACATGCCTTACAGTGGCCAACTCTCTACCCATTTCTTTGAGCTTGCTCTCCATGTGGCCAATATCTTCCACCCCTTTCGACTTGGCGATCTGTATCCATCGCTAGCTCATTATCCTCTCTTTTTCTAGTTCAAAGAAAAGTGGGACTGCAAATTTTTGGGGAATAATTTTTCCCCCTTCAAAAAGATTGTAATAAGAGCCCAAATCGGGCTAGGGGTCTGGTTCTTGTGCCTTTGCTGTGTCTTCCTTCCCCTTGTTCTGCTCTTCTACCTTTTTTTTCTCCTCCTTCTGTCTCTTTCTCTGTTTTTGTCTCTCCCTGCTCTATTTCTTCAGCTTTCTCTTCCTCTATCTTGTTTTCTTCCTTCTTCCCTTCTTGTTCTTTTAAGTCACCAGTTTCTTCACCTTCTCATAAAAACTCCTGTCATTTTTTTTATGCTTCCTTGGAAAACCAACTATGGAAATGGAGAGAATCTTTTTTTTTGTAAACAGAGAGACAAAGACTGTATTTTTTCAACCATAAACAACAATTTTTTTATGAATTTCCTCCACCTAACAGTTGTATTATCTCCTCAAAATATAAGCCACTTTTAGCATATTTTGATATTCAATGGAGGTATGCCAAGAACCTACCTCTGCAGTGCGAAAATTGTGCTAAAAACCGTGTTTTTCCTCTTCAAAACAGCTTACTGGCCCTCCTGTAGAACTTGTTACTACGCCCGTAGAATGGTGATAGCAGAAAAATGGCTAAAAACGATAGAGGATGATGATTTGGAGGTTATGGTGGTGGTATAGAGATTATTGTAGCTAAGTGGACAAGGATGAAATGGAAGAAAAAATGGTGAAGGAGTTTCGAGGAGGCATACTTATGTTTTCTTTAAGATATTTCCGTTGATGGTGAGCTGGAAAAAATGTGTGTTGGCATTATTTGGGTTGTTGGTCCCTACTGCAGTGTCATCATGAGAATTTATGCTTTCTGCCCACAATCACTTCCCATCATTTGTGTTGGAGTTCAACATCTGCCACTCCCTGTCTTTTTGGATATTCCATGAGTTGACTAGACACACGTGCAGTGTGATCTCCGGATGAGCGCAGTCAAACTGGACGAGGGTGGCCAGTTAACTGGCCACCTTTCGGGTTTATTCAACCATTCCATTCATTTATGCAATTTCGAATTATACAGATGCAATATAGGAACATGTTTAGACACTTACCTGCAAGTTGAATGTATTGGCTGTGAGGCATCCTTTTGGTTCCTTTTTGCTGTTGCATGCTCGTATTTTAGTTGCTGCATGCCTGTATCTCCTCTTCTGTATGCTTTCTGCTTGTAATGTGTGGCTTGTTTGTTGTGTGCAGGTTCCTTCTTCGCTGGATCTGATCTTCAGGAGTCTGCTTCAACCTTCAGATTTTCATCCTCATGCTACTGATGCTAGATTTTAATGGAATAGTGACTTGTTTTGTTCATTTCTCCCAAATGGTAGACTGGATTGACCCGAAATTTTCTGAGCATATTTCCATCATCATTATGCACCTCCCATAGAAATATTTTGGTCAATGGATGCACAGATGTCGAGAAAAAAGAAAATGGTTGAAGGTGATGGAGGCCAATTTCTAGGAAACCGTGCATTGGAATTGGCTGAAATTGCAAGGCATGTTACCATCATCCATAATGCATCTCCCCATGAAACATGTTTTTAAATGGATGCACAGATATTGAAAAAATGCAAAAATGGCTCAAGGTGATGGAGGCTGATGTATTGGAAACCGTGCACTGGAATTGGCTGAAATTTCTTGGGAATGTTGCCATCATCCCTATGCAACTCCCCATGAAACATTTTTTTAAATGGATGCACAGTTTTCAAGTTAGGGAAAAAAACAAATTTCTGCTCTATGTATTTTTGTATTAGAGCATCCTGTAGTTTTTGGACAGTAAGAAAAATGAGCTTGGGGTGTGATGTAAGCTTGGAAATGATGGAAGAGAGGTTTGAAGACTGTAGGAGGATTTATAAACCCTTTATGAAGCTTCCCTATTCCCCAAACTACTTTTAAAATCCATTGCTAGCTCTCTGTAATCTCTATGGGAGCCTCCTATAAAAAACAAAGTCTTCAAAAAAGAAGCACAGTGAGGTGGAAAGAATGTCAAGAATGATGGACTAAGGTGAGGAAAGGTAGGATAGGTGTTGTTATTGGTTTTAGAATCTTTTGGCACCTGCTTCTGCTTCCTAAAGTTATCCTGCAAACCTGCAATACAACTGGAAATTCATTTTTTTTTTTTAAACAACTAGGGCACCTCAAGGAGGTTTTCACCCTAGTTTCCTGCTGTGGGCGCCTCCAAGGGAGGTTTTCACCTAGGGATCTTATTCTCTTTTCTTTTCTCTTCTTTCCAACCCATTGACTACCTCATGGAGGTTTTCAATCAATGAGCCAATCTGAGGCGCCTCCGAGGAGGTTTTCACCTTAGATTTTTTATTTTTTTCCTCTTATTTTATTATTTATTATTTTATTTTTTCTACCCTACCCTACTTGAAAAACAAAATCATTTTCAAGTATAAGAATACTTCCAATGGAGCCATGTCCACATCGAGATGATAGAAAAAATGATGTGGAGGCTTGAAATGTATGCTTTGACATGTATCCAGATTTCAGAGACCAAATGATTTGACTTTGAAGGGATTAAGCATAGTTGAGGAAGAGAGTACTGCTGCAACTTAATGATTGTCTGGAACCATATTTGAATATAATTGTGATGTCCTTGGTCCTTTTATTAATCTGGATCATTCTTCATGTTTTCTTCTATCATGACCTTCACATCTTCCTCTTTTTGCTGATCTTTCTCTTGAATACATGGAGGATTTGATGGTAACCATAGGGAGTTCTCTCAAGCTCTGGTTCTGATGTCTTCTCTTCATCAAGTGCAGCCCATGGTTCTTTGATCTCTTCTTTTGCATCTTCTTCTGTGGGATGTGGTCCTTTAATGATATCAATATCATCTTTTTTTTCCATACTCTTCCTGAGCTATGGTGAATATCATTGAGTTCAAGAGGAGTTGTTTGGAAGTGTTGTACCTCATCATTGTAATTGGGTTGAGCTACTCTAATGCACAAGTTCGAAAATGGTGGTTCCCCACTATATACTTGCTGGGCCTGTCTCTTGTTCAGGTTCAGGTTCGGCTGGGCAGGCATTTAGGGTTGCCTTGGTGGAGCAGGAGGCAATGGTTATGGTTGAATAGGTGGTGGAGGCAAAAGAGCGAGAGGAGAGTTGTACTAGGGCCTCCACCCCTGATGAGATGCATTCTACTAAGGTTGCGGCTGAGCATAGGTTGAAATGAATGGGTGGCTAGTTGGGTATGATATAGAGATGTGAAGGACCAAGGAGAAGGTGTGGACCACGAAGGATGAGCAGGGGCGCCCCAAGAAGGTATGGATGTGACTTGGTTGGGGTTGTAGTATGCCTGAGATGTCCCTTACATCCCCTGCTGGTATGGTCTAGGTCCATGCGACCCCTTTTGGTTTATGTAATAGATCTGTTCAGTGATAACTTCGGCCCCTTGGTATACAAATTTAATTCCGGGCAAGGACGGGCACTTTTCTTTAGAGTGGTTTTCTTCATGGATTGAACAAACCTCTATAAATTTCAATGGGCATTCATTCCTAGGATGCCTCCTGGTGCATTGAGGGCAAAAAATGGCCAAAGCCCTCTCTGCTTCCTCTTGTTTTCTTTTGATATGCATGGCAAGAATCTGCAACATCTCACTCTTGAAGTCTTCCCACATGTTTCCAATTTCACCTTTAATGGATGAGTTGGAAGAAAAGGTACTGCTCCCAACATTTCTGTTTTCAACCATTGGCTCCAGAGGAATGTTTTCTTTTTCTTCTTGCCCTTAGGTTCTTCAAATATGTCTGTTGTTACCTAAGGGCGTTTCTTGATTGCAACCACCGAAGAAGAGAGAAGGTTGGTTGTATGAAGTAGTGGGGGTGTTGGGCAAACATTTTTCTGAATGATATCTACTCCTACGAGGCATGAAAGGAAATCTTTTTGGGTGGTTTTTGTTTTTCTGCTTGTACCTGCAAAACTGAAATTGAATGAACAAACGAATCGAAACTAATATGAAATGAACTTGTTGAAATGAAATTACGGAATTGAAATGAAAGCAAGGAAATGACTAATCTACTTTTGCTGGAAAGGAAATTGCAGAATTGAAATGAAAGCAAGGAAATGACTAATCTACTTTTGTTGAAATGGAAATTGCAGAATTGAAAGGACTAATCTACTTTTTCTGAAATGAAAATTGCAGAATTGAAATGAAAGCAAGGAAATGACTAATCTACTTGTGCTGGAATGGAAATTGCATAATTGAAAGGACTAATCTACTTTTGTTGAAATGGAAATTGCAGAATTTAAATGAAAGGAGGGAAATGTCTAACTACTTTTGCAGAATTGAAATGAAACAACTTCTCTATTTTTGCTAAAATAAACTACTTAGCAGAATGTTGTAGTAGAAAATAGAAGAAAAACAGTAATCACAAAATACTCTAACACTTCCCTAGAAACGACGCCAAAAAGTGGTGAGAACCAGTATTGCAGCAATAATGCTGCACCTCCTGGAGTTTCCTATTTTACTTTTATCAACCCGGTAGTTCGTAACAAACTTGGAAGCGACGGTGATGTATGCACAAGTACTAGCTCTTACTGCAGGCTGTCACTTGTTCAGTTGGCGCAAGATCATTAGGAGCTTAAGCCAATTTCTATGAATTCTTAGAAAAAGCTTTTAAATGTGATGAAAGAAAGTTAACTCTATGAGGACTATTTTACTTGCATAAAGAGAAAGAAGACTAGAACGTACGACAAACCCTAATTTATCCAACTAACCCTACTTTTGCAGAAAAAGAGATAGAAATTGATGCGATGAGTGCCATTGACTACTGAAAAAGGTAAATTACATTTATTCAAGCTACTTTTGAAAAGAAATGAGAAGAAACAATCTTTTTGTGCTTTTGAGTGTTTTTAGGTGAAATTATTATGCTTGTAATTTATCTGGTTGTGATTGTGCAAAGGTTTGGTGGCGAAGGAAGATGGACTTGGTTTTTGCAGAGGTGGAGGAAGGTATGGAGAGGTCCTAAGAAGCCCCTGATACCCTTTTAAGACTTCCATTGCAATCGGATTTCGAAAAACCACTTACAAGGAATTCTACAGGAGGCTGCAGGGGATCTATAGGAGGATCTACAAGAGGAGGTTGAGAGCTATTTTTGGAAGTTTTGAAGGTGGAAAAATAATGGAAAAGTGTAACTGAAGGCTAAATGAAGGTGTTGAGGTGTTTGGAGCTTGTCAAGGAAGATCAATATAGAACATGGTGGTTTGATTTGTTCAAATGGCATGAGGGAAGCTTATGGGGAAAAATGCAGAAATTAGGGTAGATTGGAAAAATGTTGCAAATGACTTGGGAAATCTATGGGAAGTGAGCTGGTACTGGCTGCTTTATGGATGTATGGTGATCTGAGGTGTCTTGCAAGAGATCTGCACATCTACTTACAAAAACTGATCAAAGAAAGGACTAACTATACCATGAAAACATAAATTTCTCTAGCTTGACCTAATTTCTGGCCTACAAACAAAAAATGCTGAATAATAACCTTTGAACAAAAAAGCATGTAGAGAGATCTATTGTAAAAGGACATGAAATGATATAGGCAACTGCATCTGAATCAATATATAATCTTTTCAAGTCAATTCATCACACTAGAAATTGCATGGAAGAGAAAAACTGTGTTTTTGGTGGTAGCAGTAGTGCCTTGACCTCAAATCATAGTCCCAGAAAGGGAGAAAGGAGATCAGGGCATGTTGTTGGCCTTTTTGAATCTTATTATGTCACTACATTAACTTTCTTGAGAAACTGAAACAAAAACAACTATGCAAACCATCAAAAGCAACCTAATTTAAACAAAGTAAAATGAATCTATGTAAAATAAATTAACTCATGAACTGAAGCAAAAACATATAAGTACAAAGCAAGAGGTGCTGGGTAGCTTGGGTTGGGCCCTAACCCAAGAGCTTCAGCCTTTCGAAAGAGATCAGTGTTGGCTCAAAAACTGTTTTATCTCCATTATCAAAAATAGAAGTCACATTACATAAACTCTTATAACAAAGGAACTCGAAAATGAGCTAATCAAGTGCTACACAAAAGTGAGAAAATTTGGATAATAATTGGCTAAAATCCAACTAAAAAAACTGAGCACCTAAGCCTTGCTATTTATACAACTCGAGCCTCCAATAACTCTCCTAAAATCAAGGGGCTTAGCTTCCCAAAACTGCAGATAAACAATAGTCCTTCTTTACTTGCTTGGCTGCCCCTTGGATGCACTCATGTGGCTGCTTATGCTCCAAGTTTCAGATGGAGAATTCGGGGTAAGGGTTTATAAATGAAGGGAACACCCCCCTACAAATCCTCTTCCCTATTTTCCTCGAATATTGGCTGCCATATGCTCATAAATCCTTTGAATTTGTCCAAAATTGACCAAAATCTCTACATAAAGCACACATTAGACTACATGGCAAAATGACTAACCCAATTCACTCTATTAGCATAATATATTCAAAAACATGCAATAAACTAATGAGAATGGTGGATTAAGTCAAATTAAGAGGCTAAATGAGCCCATATAATTACCCATTTCTGGGGCTCATCAAAATCTTGATAATATTCACGCTTAAAAATATTTTATTTGATCACATGAACAAATTAAGATTTATATCTTTTTATCGTTGTACAACATGTCTAAAGAAGAGTGTTTCACTAACTTTACTAGCTTGTTTGATTAGATTATTATAGTGAAAAAAATGTTGGCAAAACACCTAGAGTAGATATTTGAATTTTATCCAAAAAGGTCAGTGTTTGGCTTGCTTAACTTGCAGTTGGTCCTTATTGCTTCTTTGGTTGTTCACAATCTTCCCGTGATCTATCTTTTTCAATAAATATTATTTTTGTATCTTGCATATCCTTATCTTCTTCATTGTTTAAAAGGGATGGTAAATATCAACTATCATTTGGGTTTGGAGCTTTGCAGGGAGGTTGAGATCCATTTTCTCTACTAACCTTTCAAGTCAAGCTTGAAACTTAGAAATATTCTACTCTCAAGATTTGAAATTTTTTGTAAAATACATTTGGCACTATTCTATATGATCTAATCTTTCTACCTGACTCACAACCTTTCCTTCCACTTTCAATATGGAGTGTTTAGTGCCGTATTCTATCAGCCATCCTTTCCTGTTTTCTTATAGAAAAATTTCATTTTCAAAACGAATGAAAAGAAATGATAGGTTTGCACAATATTGAGTTTTTGTTATATATATTTTATAGTATGTGGTTATAGACTTTATTATTTATTATAGAGTGTAGTTTTGGGTGACCTTCAATATTCCACTATCTATTTTTATGTAGGAATTCTTTTATAAAATATAACATAATGATCTATTTCTCTCTTGGTGAAGAGGGACTTGGATATTTCATTTGTTTTGTACATGGGAGAGTTGTTTGACCTAATATACCTTGTTTGGTGTGAAACACTAAGTGCAATTGGGAAGAAGCACATGAAACTTAGTAAGGTGATCTACTTGATTTGTTGTAGATTGGATGACTTGACATCCTAGCTTGAGACCACATTCTCCATGGTCTATTATTTATCTATCATGACTATGTTAGTTTTTGGGTGGTTTATTGATATTGTAGCATCAAGACATATGACAAGAAACTCTTCAGGGCCTTTTAGAAGCCAGTGGGAGGAACAAGAATGGTGTTGTTAATGATGCCACTTGTCCCATAAATGGATTAGGCTCCATTTCCTTTTGGATGCCATCAAGTAATTTCTTAGCTGAATGTCATTTTTTTTGTTCTTGGCTTGAATAAATATCTTATTTTAGTTTTTTGTATAACAAAATTTTCTTTCCATAGTTTCTTTTAAGTTCATATACCCATTGTTAATGATTATAGTCTAGTAAGTCCAAGGAATTTGGCGAGAGGTGCGTAGGATGATGACCTTTACAAGTTACTTGCTAAGGCTATGACACTAGTACATAACAATATGAAGCTAGGTGAGCCTTCCAATTTTGAGGAAGCATATGCATATCGTATATGGTGAGATGCCATGGAAATAGGTTCCAAATATTGCCATTGATGGGAGCATTGGAGAGTATCAACACAAGGTTAGATTAGGAAGTTAACCATTATGAAGTTCTTGATTTAATTACTAAAAGATGATCTCAAAAAGAGGCGATTGACCTTGTTAAGGGTTTTTCTTCATATGCCAGAGTTTTTTAGGTGCATGGGAAATATACCTATGCACATTTTGCTGGAGGCCCTATGTGAGTTGATGTTTATAGTACAAGCTTGATATTTAAGGATGGATGAAACTTGTGCAAATTTTTATCTTGTCTTAGTCCTTTGCATAGAGAATTTTATCTTTGTAGGATATTATAAACAACTTATGATGTGGTGTGAAAATATTATTGCTTGGGAATTTCATGTGAGGGATGATGGAGTTTGGAAAGTTTTTGTTCTAGGGTTATTTTCCTTCATATTACAAATGACCAATGCTTTTTGAAGGTTGGATATGCAGTGATAATGCATTGGTTTGTTAAACAATATTTGGTTCTAATGCTTGTTAGAATCCCTATAATATGTTAGGGTATTCACCAAATTAACCACCCTAGATTTTAGATTTTGTTGTAGACACAAATAGACCAAAATAGAGGCATGAACGTAGCAAGGGAAGACGGGCGAAATAGAATTCGACCCACCAATTTGATGAGGATTATCTTTGATAACGACTCCAGAAATCGATGTCTTAGGCTTGGATAAATGCATACACTTTGAAGAAGCAAATAGTTCAACATATCATGATATACATTTATGTTTCCCCATGTCTCTATCAGGTTAACATTAGCAAACCTCCTCCAACCTTGATACCATTGAATTGAAATTATTCTACTAGTTGAAGTCCTCAAATTATGCCACAAAGCTTGATGTTCTTAGCTTGGATTATGGAAAAACCCAATAATTTCCAAAGAAAATATAACTTGATGACCCTTACCATATAAACAAAGGTCACCACACCTATGCTTGGAGCTAAAATAATGAACTATTATGCTCATTACAATGGTGAACAATTCCTACAACAACATCTCGATCTACAAGCTTTGAGGGCAAAGTGTTCTTAATAGGGGAAAATGTTATGTTATTCTTCCAATAATCTATTCCTTTGCTTGTACTCAATTATTTAATGTAATAATGTGAGTGCAATAAGTATCATACTCGTCACATAATTCAATTTAGGAACTCTTTCTTGTTACTAATACTCTCTTAGTCTTCTATTAGGAATTACTTTATTCTAATCCATTTTTCCAAATGTCAACAAAAGGGAATGCATGAAATAACCAACTATTCTAGAAATAGGTCATGGTATGAACTAGTAGGTCATTTAAAGAGTATTGTGATATTGTATAGAGAGGTTGTCCCCTTTATTCTACATTACAATATGAGTTGAATTTTTGGTCATGCTCATATATTGTGAGATATCTTTGCACTAATGTACATTATAGAATAAATTCACCCAAAAAAGTACTTTCATCTTTATGGCCACATCAAATATAGTTCCTACACATCACACAATAATGCACTCATCCTTATTGTTATATGCTATCATTTTACAATTATATCTTCGAGTTTTAATTCATAAGTAAACAATACTATGATTGATGTAATTCTAATATTATGGAGGCTTATGTTATGATTCTCATTTTCAGAAGGAAATTAATAAGCTTGATTAGATAATGACTAGTTTGAAATGTATCATTGTATCAGTAGATTGAAAAATGTGCTCCTATTAGTAGGTTTAGATTTTTCATAGTATAATAATTGTATTAGTAGTTCGAAATATTTGTGCCACTACATGCAAGTTTTTAAAAGCATAACTGTTCTTGATGTTGTTTAGCAGGTGTTTAAATCATGCCCAAAACCTAGAAAGTAAGTTGTAAATTTAATCTTTTCTACAATGTTAGTCCTAATGTTTCCTGTTGCATATTTCTTTATATTGTGGACACTAAAACTATTTTTTATGCTTACATATTTTGCATTTTGATGTCTTTTTGTTCCACCTTAAATGTTATACCTTTGGTAACTATATCATATTTTTGTGCTTACATCATATACTGTATTTTGATGTTGTTTTATTCAATCTTAAATGTTATGGGTATCCTAGGTCAACCATATCATATCAATTTAGTGTTTGTTTTGTAAACACACTCTAGGCATTTCATGTTTTCATTTTACAAATACATTTTATTTACATCTCACTGGAGTTGTAAACAATTTAGAAAACTTTGTCTGCCATTTTAACATTGTTGAAGGAGCATGGGACATTACAAACATGGTCAAATTAATACAGGTTAGAATAACCTATCGATAAAAACCACTTTCAAATTTATATTTTTTGGTAGTGAGTGCATTTTATAGTGACTCCAAAAGAATAAAAGAACCTACATTTTTTTTTAGCACAAATTCTTTTTTTGAATTTAGGAAGCCATAATAACTTTTATAGGCTCCAAATTTGTTTTCCTTTCCTAGATCACATGGTCAATAGATTTTATGTTCTCACATCTTATCCTTCTAATGATACAAGATAATGGAACCTTTATAAACATGTCTCTCGATGATATTTTTGGTGGACACCTAATCAATATTATCTCAGTGATTGTAAAAAGGCCATGAAATTTGGAAATGTTGTGTGAATGTTTATTATTTATTTTCTTATGTCATTTTCATTGGAAACTCAATTTAGCTAAACTATTGTCTTGATTCTGAACATGACAACTCTGTCAGCTTCCTTGCTTACACCTAGTAAGGTTTGTTTGTGTGAGTAAGAGAGATCAAAAGGAATGGGGTCAAGGCTTAAGAAGTAAAATCTAAGAGAGGGAAAGCCTATTAAACCTTCCCATTATTAGGTAAACTTGAATCATGAAAATAGCCAAAGTTGATTGAGTCAATAGTAGTGGTTTTGGGTCCATGGTTTTGTGCCCATAGATTGCATGTAATGAAGCATTTAAAAGGCTTGGAAGACTTCATTGTAATGGGCATGGAGGTGAGTGGTGAAGGCTCAATTACCCCACCTAGCCTGGTTTTGGCGAAGGGACTAATGGAATTATGTTAGTTGGGTTTTTCCTTGGAGTTGAGATTTTCCTAGGGTAAATTGTGTACATTTCATTGTGCTTATGTTTTATGTTTGTTGTTGGTTATTGTTAATTATCTCGATAAATATTTTTCTCTTCCATAGTTTTTTTTTCACATTTTTTTATCAAAGCCAAGATTTGGCTTTAGGAGATGTTGATGTTGCTAAGGGTTTGTTTGGCATAGTAAATGGAAAGATTGACATTGTTGATAGATATGGCCATAAGCAGCATGACATTGCATTTTTATGAAAATTATTTGCAGTTGGTGCATCATAACTTAAAGTTTGATTGGAGCAATTGAGAGTAAGAATGATACACATTGCGATGGGTGATTGATGAAACTAAGAATGGAGCACATTTCTTTAAGGCATTGATTCTCGCTTGGCCACTATGAGACATGTTGCTCGATGTAGGGAAATTGTTGAGGATTTCTTGAATGCACATGACAGCCTAGTCGTCGATGACATAGGAAAATCTAAGGAGGAAGATGAGAAGGCAAGGGAATTGATGAGAAAAATGAAGGAAATAATTGTGAACTTGTGCAGGCTGAGATATCGAAAGCTACATGGAAAGAGATCAAATACTTTTTCCATAAGAGGGATTAACATATTTGAGAATGTAGCGAGTTCTCTAATAAAAGGGAACATATTGTGAAGAGGACTAGTGCACCAAAGAAACTAGCGAGATTTTTCAAATTCCAAGAATGGATGGATTCATGTTATGTTGATATTTGGAGTCCATTCACATGATGGAGCAAAAGAAAAAGAAGAAAAAATGGCTTTCTATTTGCGTTATAAACACCTTCAAGTTGGAGTATAGGTGGTTCTTGGATAACCATGGTGGGTGGTGACTACAATATTGTTTGGTGGTTTTAAAAGGGATAAGAGCTAGGCCATGCAAGCTCTTTAATGTCGTCAAGCATCATGGTAGTTTTGAGAGGGATTTGGAGGAGAAGGATCGGGGAGAGGACATATGGATCATCAACCCTAATTCGATGCCAAAATTTAAGAGAGGGTTGAAGAGGGCTAAGGTGGAATTGAGATCAACATCAAAGCTTGAGATGGAGACCTTAAGAATTTACATAAGATTTTCTCATGAATGGTTATCCTACAAAGGACCCTCCATGCTCTTTAAATAGAGATCATGGACCAATTGGGTGTTAAGCCACAGATCAAGTGTTGGTAATACCAAGGAGAGAGTGAACCGTCAGATCACTACATATCATGACCGTTGGATTTTAAGTTACAAAAGTACATAGTAAAGAAACCCACTTTATCTAGCTCTACACTAGACCAAGTTATACTTAACTATTTCCTATGTGTCGGAATATCCTAACATCCCCCCTTAAGAACAACTTGGGATAGGATTGAAGGATGTACAAATATGACATAATAGGAGAAGGAAGGAGGCATTAGAGCCTATCCCCCCTTAGTGACAACTTCTTGAACTACAACCATAAATCGAAGTTTAGTAAACTTTGCCTCTGTGAGAGCCTTTGTAAAGATGTTTGCAACTTGATCATCTGTTGAACAATATTCCACTTCAAGAATATGGTCGTAAATGAGCTTTCTGATGAAGTGCATGTGGATGGTGACCTTTACAAGTTACTTTCTAAGGCTATGACATTAGTACATAACAATATTAAGATAGGTGAGCCTTCCAATTTTGAGGAAGCATATTTATATCGTGTATTGTGAGATGCCATGGAAATAGGTTCCAAATATTTCCATTGATGGGAGCATTGGGGGGTATCAACACAAGGTTAGATTAGGAAGTTAACCATTATGAAGCTCTTGCTTTAATTACTAAAAGATGATCTCAAAAAGAGGCGATTGACCTTGTTAAGGGCTTTGCTTCATATGCCAGATTTTTTTAGGTGCATGGGAAATATACCTATGCACATTTTGTTGGAGGCCCTGTGTGAGTTGATGTTTGTAGTACAAGCTTGATTTCAGGATGGATGAAACTTGTGAAATTTTTTATCTTGTCTTAGTCCTTTGCATAGAGAATTTTATCTTTGTAGGATATTATAAACAACTTATGATGTGGTGTGAAAATATTATTGCTTGGGAATTTCATGTGAGGGATGATGGAGTTTGGAAATTTTTTGTTCTAGGGTTATTTTCCTTCATATTACAAATGACGAATGCTTTTTGAAGGTTGGATATGCAATGATAATGTGTTGGTTTGTTAAAAAATATTTGGTAGGTTCTAATGCTTGTTAGATTCCCTATAATATGTTAGGGTATTCACCAAATTTACCACCGTAGATGTTAGATTTTATTGTAGACACAAATAGACCAAAATAGAGGCATGAACGTAGCAAGTGAAGATGGATGAAATAGAATTCGACCCACCAATTTGATGAGGATTATCTTTGATAACGACTCCAGAAATCGATGTCTTAGGCTTGGATAAGTGCATACACTTTGAAGAAGCAAATAGTTCAACATATCATGATATACATTTATGTTTCCCCATATCTCTATCAGGTTAACGTGAGGAAACCTCCTCCAACCTTGATACCATTGAATTGAAATTATTATAGTAGTTGAAGTCCTCAAAGTATGCCACAAAGCTTGATGTTCTTAGCTTGGAATATGGAAAAAGCCAATAACTTCCAATGAAAATATAATTTGATGACCCTTACCATATAAACAGAGGTCACCACACCTGTGCTTGAAGCTAAAATAATGAACTATTATGCTCATTACAATGGTGAACAATTCCTACAACAACATCTCGAACTACAAGCTTTGAGGGAAAAGTGTTTTTGATAGGGGAAAATGTTATGTTATTCTTCCAATAATCTATTCCTTTGCTTGCACTCAATTATTTCATGTAATAGTGTGAGTGCAATAAGTATCATACTCGTCACATACTTCAATTTAGGAACTCTCTCTTGTTACTAATACTCTCTTAGTCTTCTATTAGGAATTACTTTATTCTAATCCATTTTTCCAAATGTCAACAAAAGGGAATGCATGAAATAACAAACTATTATAGAAATAGGTCATGGTATGAACTAGTAGGGCATTAAAGAATATTGTGATATTGTATAGAGAGGTTGTCCCCTTTATTCTACATTAAAATATTAGTTTATTTTTTGGTTGTGCTCATATTGTGAGATATCTTTGCACTAATGTATGTTATAGAATAAATTCACCCAAAAAAATACTTTCGTCTTTATGGCCACATCAAATATAGTTCCTACACATCACACAATAATGCACTCATCCTTATTGCTATATGTTATCATTTTATCAATTATATCTTCAAGTTTTAATTCACAAGTAAACAATACTATGATTGATGTAATTCTAATATTATGGAGGCTTCTGTTATGATTCTCATTTTCAGAAGGCAATTAATAAGCTTGATTAGATAATGACTAGTTTGAAATGTATCATTGTATCAGTAGATTGAAAAAATGTGCTACTATTAGTAGGTTTATATTTTTCATAGTATAATAATTTTATAAGTAGCTTGAAAGATTTGTGCCACTACATGCAAGTTTTTAAAAGCATAACTGTTCTTGATGTTGGTTAGTAGGTGTTTAAATCATGCCCAAAACCTAGAAAGTAAGTTGTAAATTTAATCTTTTCTACCATGTTAGTCCTAATGTTTCCTGTTGCATGTTTCTTTCTATTGTGGACACTAAAACTATTTTCTATGCTTACATATTTTGCATTTTGATGTCTTTTTGTCCCACCTTAAATGTTATACTTTGGTAACTATATCATATTTTTGTGCTTACATCATATACTGTATTTTGATGTTGTTTTATTCAATCTTAAATGTTATGGGTATCCTAGGTCAACGATATCATATCAATTTAGTGTTTGTTTTGTAAACACACTCTAGGCATTTCATATTTTCGTTTTACAAATACATTGTATTTACATCTCAGTGGAGTTGTAAACAATTTAGAAAACTTTGTCCGCCATTTTAACATTGTTGAATGAGCATGGGAGATTACAAACATGTTCAAATTAATACAGGTTAGAATAACCTATCGATAAAAGCCACTTTCAAATTTATATTTTTTAGTAGTGAGTGCATTGTATAGTGACTCCAAAAGAATAAAAGAACCTACATTTTTTTTGAGCATGATTTTTTTTTGAATTTAGGAAGCCATAATACCTTTTATAGGCTCCAAATTTGTTTTCCTTTCCTAGATCACATGGTGAATAGATTTTATGTTCTCACGTCTTATCCTTCTAATGATATAAGATAATGGAACCTTTATAAACATGTCTCTCGATGATATTTTTGGTGGACACCTAATCAATATTATCTCAGTGATTGTAAAAAGGCCATGAAATTTGGAAATGTTGTGTGAATGTTTATTATTTATTTTCTTATGTCATTTTCATTGGAAACTCAATTTAGCTAAACTATTGTCTTGATTCTGAACATGACAACTCTGTCAGCTTCCTTGCTTACACCTAGTAAGGTTTGTTTGTGTGAGTAAGAGAGATCAAAAGGAATGGGCTCAAGGTTTGAGAAGTAAAATCTAAGAGAGGGAAAGCCTATTAAACCTTCCCATTATTAGGTAAACTTGAATCATGAAAATAGCCAAAGTTGATTGAGTCAATAGTAGTGGTTTTGGGTCCATGATTTTGTGCCCATAGATTGCATGTAATGAAGCATTTAAAAGGTTTGGAAGGCTTCATTGTAATGGGCATGCAGGCAAGTGGTGAAGGCTCAATTACCCCACCTAGCCTGGTTTTGGCGAAGGGACTAATGGAATTATTTTAGTTGGGGTTTTCCTTGGAGTTGAGGTTTTCCTAGGGTAAATTGTGTACATTTCATTGTGCTTATGTTTTATGTTTGTTGTTGGTTATTGTTAATTATCTCGATAAATAGTTTTCTCTTCCATAGATTTTTTTTTTAACATTTGTTTCTAAGGGTTTGTTTGGCATAGTTAATGGAAAGATTGACATTGTTCACAGATATGGCCGTAAGGAGCATGACATTGCATTTTTATGAAAATTATTTGCAATTGGTGCATCATAAGTTAAAGTTTGATTGAAGCAGTTGAGATTAAGAATGATACACATTGCGATGGGTGATTGATGATACTAAGAATGGAGCACATTTCTTTAAGGCACTGATCCTCGCTTGGCCACTACGAGACATGTTGCTTGATGTAGGGAAATTGTTGAGGATTTCTTGAATGCACATGACACCCCAGTCGTCGATGACATAGAAAAATCTAAGGAGGAAGATGAGAAGGCATGGGAATTGATGAGAAAAATGAAGGAAAGAATTGTGAACTCATGCAGGCTGAGATATCGAAAGATACATGGAAAGAGATCAAGTACTTTTTCCATAAGAGGGATTAACATATTTGAGAATGTAGTGAGTTCTCTAATAAAAGGGAACATATTGTGAAGAGGACTAGTGCACCAGAGAAACTAGCAAGATTTTGCAAATTCCAAGAATGGATGGATTCATATTGTGTTGATATTTGGAGTCCATTCGCATGATGGAGCGGAAGAAAAATAAGAAAAAATGGCTTTATATTTGCGATATAAACACCTTCAAGTTGGAGTATAGGTGGTTCTTGGAGAACCATGGTGGGTGGAGACTACAGTGTTGTTTGGTGGTTTTAAAAGGGATAAGAGCTAGGCCGTGCAAGCTCTTTAATGTCGTCAAACATCATGGTAATTTCGAGAGGGACATAGAGGAGAAGGATTGGGAGAGGACATATTGATCATCAACCATAATTCCATGCCAAAATTTAAGAGAGGGTTGAAGAGGGCCAAGGTGGAATTGAGATTGACATCAAAGCTTGAGATCGAGACCTTACGAATTTACATAAGATTCTCTCATGAATGGTTACCCTATAAAGGACCCTCCAGGCTCTTTATATAGAGATCATGGACCAATTGGGTGTTAAGTCACAGATCAAGTGTCGGTAATACCGAGGAGAGAGTGAACCGTCAGATCACTACATATCATGATCGTTGGATTTTAAGTTACAAAAGTACATAGTAAAGAAACCCACTTTACCTTGCTCTACACTAAACCAAGTTATACTTAACTATTTCCTATGTGTCAGAATATCCTAACATACCCCCTTAAGAACAACTTGGCATAGGATTGAAGGATGTACAAATATGACACAATAGGAGAAGGAAGGAGGCATTAGAGCCTATCCCCCTTAGTGACAACTTCTTGAACTACAACCATAAATCGAAGTTTAGTAAACTTCGCCTCTGTTAGAGCCTTTGTAAAGATGTCTGCAACTTGATCATATGTTGAACAATATTGCACTTCAAGAACATGGTTGTGAATGAGCTTTCTGATGAAGTGCATGTGGATGATGACCTTTACAAGTTACTTGCTAAGGCTATGACACTAGTACATAACAATATGAAGCTAGGTGAGCCTTCCAGTTTTGAGGAAGCATATGCATATCATGTATGGTGAGATGCCATGGAAATAGGTTCCAAATATTGCCATTGATGGGAGCATTAGGGAGTATCAACACAAGGTTAGATTAGGAAGTTAACCATTATGAAGCTCTTGCTTTAATTACTAAAAGATGATCTCAAAAAGAGGCGATTGACCTTGTTAATGGTTTTGCTTCATATGCCAGAGTTTTTTAGGTTCATGGTAAATATACCTATGCACATTTTGTTGGAGGCCCTGTGTGAGTTGATGTTTGTAGTACAAGCTTGATATTTCAGGATGGATGAAACTTGCGCAAATTTTTATCTTGTCTTAGTCCTTTGCATAGAGAATGTTATCTTTGTAGGATATTATAAACAACTTATGATGTGGTGTGAAAATATTATTGCTTGGGAATTTCATGTGAGGGATGATGGAGTTTGGAAAGTTTTTGTTCTAGGGTTATTTTCCTTCATATTACAAATGACGAATGCTTTTTGAAGGTTGGATATGCAGTGATAATGCGTTGGTTTGTTAAAAAATATTTGGTAGGTTCTAATGCTTGTTAGAGTCCCTATAATATGTTAAGGTATTCACCAAATTGACCACCCTAGATGTTAGATTTTGTTGTAGACACAAATAGACCAAAATAGAGGCATGAACGTAGCAAGGGAAGATGGATGAAATAGAATTCAACCCACCAATTTGATGAGGATTATCTTTGATAACGACTCCAGAAATCGATGTCTTAGGCTTGGATAAATGCATACACTTTGAAGAAGCAAATAGTTCAACATATCATGATATACATTTATGTTTCCCCATATCTCTATCAGGTTAATGTGAGCAAACCTTGTCCAACGTTGATACCATTGAATTGAAATTATTCTACTAGTTGAAGTCCTCAAATTATGCCACAAAGCTTGATGTTCTTAGCTTGGATTATGGAAAAAGCCAAAAATTTCCAATGAAAATATAATTTGATGACCCTTACCATATAAACAGAGGTCACCACACCTGTGCTTGAAGCTAAAATAATGAACTATTATGCTCATTACAATGGTGAACAATTCCTACAACACATCTCGAACTACAAGCTTTGAGGGAAAAGTGTTTTTGATAGGGGAAAATGTTATGTTATTCTTCCAATAATCTATTCCGTTGCTTGCACTCAGTTATTTCATGTAATAGTGTGAGTGCAATAAGTATCATACTCGTCACATACTTCAATTTAGGAACTCTCTCTTGTTACTAATACTCTCTTAGTCTTCTATTAGGAATTACTTTATTCTAATCCATTTTTCCAAATGTCAAAAAAAGGGAATGCATGAAATAACCAACTATTCTAGAAATAGGTCATGGTATGAACTAGTAGGGCATTAAAGAATATTGTGATATTGTATAGAGAGGTTGTCCCCTTTATTCTACATTACAATATGAGTTGATTTTTTGGTTTTGCTCATATACTGTGAGATATCTTTGCACTAATGTACATTATAGAATAAATTCACCCAAAAAATACTTTCATCTATCTCTTCTACTTTTGAAAATATTTCTTCTTCAGTTCATACATTTTTGGACTTATGTTGAATAAGTCTATATCCTTTGACATCTTCAGAATATCCAACAAAAATACATTTTTCACTCTTAGGTTCTAAAACTTTATGTTTCTCATCTGGAATATGGGCCCATGCTTCACTTCCAAAAACATGAAAGTGACTTACATATGGTTTAATTGAGCTCCATGCTTCTTTTGAAGTGATATTCTTTGAAACCTTAGTAGGAGTGTGATTTATTATGTAATTTGCATAGTTAGTTGCTTCTACCCAAAAATTAATACTAAGTCCTTTAGATTGAGGCATACAATTGGCCATTTCCTTTAAGGTGTGATTCTTCCTTTCAGCTACACCATTTTGTTGTGGAGTATATGGAACAGTATGTTGCATTTGAATTCCATCCTTAGTGAAAAAGTTGATGAATTTGTTGTTAATATATTATCCGCCATTATCATATCCTAGCTTAAGAATTTGATGTCCAGATTTTTTTTCAACAAAGGCCTTAAAGGCCAAGAACATGTTAAATACTTCACTCTTGAGTTTTAAGAAGTATACCCAAGTGCATCTGGAGAAATCATCAATGAAAGTTAAGAAATAATTGTAGCTAGAGAATGAAACAACTAGAAGTGGACCACATAAATCATTATGCACAAGCTGTAAAGGGGCTGAGACATGCCAAGAGGCATGCTTTTCAGAACTATCCCAATGATGTTTTCCGAGTACACATCCGGAACAAATACCATCTTCTTTATTAACCTTAACACCTTCCAAGAGAAGTATAAGGGTTTTGAACTTGGACAAAAGATCTTCAATGGAAGAAAAATTATTGGGGTCAAATGTAAGCAACCCATTTTCGAGTTGATGGGCTCTAAGCTCATTTTTAATTCCAAAAACTTTAGTGATTTGTTTCATTGCTTCATTAGGAGTATCAAGTTCTACGATATGGAAACTAAGGTCTGGAGAAAAAGACATACCTATCAACCCACATGCTTGATCTTGCCTATTTTCCCATTTGGCTGCATTATCTTCATCTTTCGGTTTGGTTTCTTGGCATGAGGCTATTATATAAAGACCTTTAATTCTAAGTAAATCCACAATGTAGGACCACCATTGGAAGTAGTTGGTGTTGTCAAGAATAACTTGGCATGGAATTTCCATTTTAATAGAAACCGAAGCTATAGATGCTGAAACTAAGTGTTCCAATGGAAAGATCTCAAAAAATTAGGCCGATTAAAAAACGGCTCTGAAAACAGCTTGCAAATGAAGAAGTTATGGCTTTTTGAAGAAAAGTTGTTGAAGATGCCAACAAAGTGCAGGAATGTGTGGAAATGAATGATAATTTTATATTTAAAAAAAAAATCCGCCCCCTTTCCAAACTTAATCTAATTAGCTCAACAAAGAGAAAGACTTGAACTCAAGACCTTTATTATCATAAAGTAACTTTGGACCAAGTGAGCTAGTTTAAAAGGTTAGTAACCTTTGGAAAAGAGGAAGGGGGGGTTGTTTTTTTTTTTTTTTTTGGTTAATCATCAAAGCTTCGGGTTGCATGCTTACTTGAGAAAGCTCTTTTTTGCCTGCGAAACAAAAACCATAAAACCCAAAATAGACATACAAAAAAAATCTTATGTTTTGAAGTTAGCTTTAGCCGGAAACTAAATATTTTCCTCAATGTTTTTGATTTTCCGAGATCACACCAAGGCACGGCGGAAAAGAGCATACGCATGAGAAAAATCCTTCCTTTCTGTTTCTAATTTGCCCAAATCACATAGAGTTGCGAGGAAAAGAGCACATGAAGAAATGAAAGGTATAGATCCAGTAATAAAAAAACAAGGAGCTACATAAACCAAAATAAACAGAGAGAACTAAAAATTGCAAATAAACACTGTATACCTCCAGATCTTAAAAATGACGTAGCTAGGGCTACCAGAATTTTTTTCGCGTGAAACGAAAGGAGTTTCTCACTAGAATAGATGCTCCCAACACAATAGAGCAGTCCTCTCGGCCTAAAAGTAGTTAGAAAAAATAGATATAGGAAACGACAGTCAGATGCAGTTCTACTGGCTTCAGATTTGTATCACCAATGGATGCAGCCCTCAAATAGCTCTAATACCATGAAGAGGTTTTCCGTTACACCAAAACCCGCAGGTTTTGGTAAACATTCCAAACCAGTAACTAGGATCCCCAGGGTGGAAATTACAGATTCCATAGAGGTGCAGTGATTCTTCCAACAAAGAGGAGTCAAAGATCAGGAATATGCCTACGACGGGGCATATGTTGGTCGTGAAAGTATGTTGCAATATACAAGTGAGGGATCATGATGAGTAATAGGGAAACATTATGGGTGAGTTGAGTTGCACCAAACGAGCATCAAGTTGTAGATTCTTACTTATAGATTCAACAACTTATGTGATATGTGAAAACATAAGAGAAGAATCTAAGATACTCTTTAGCGGAAACCAAATTGATCGATGAAAACAATAAGAAGAAAAGGAAGAATATCAATCGCATATAACATAATATTTTTTCTGGGGAAATAAACTGCTCAAAACCCTAACTATCTATATTGCATTAACCAAAAGATCTGAGAAGAAAATACTATGCTTGTTCAACTCGAACAATTCCTGCACTAGTACAATCTATCTCTCCGCCTCACAAGCCAGCTCAAACCAACACTTAGCCAATTATGTTGCTTGCTAAGCCCCTACTTCCTTGCACAATTCTTGAGAGAATTAGCATGTATTTAGTTGGGAAATATAGTATCCATAATTGCGCAATCCAAACATAGGTCCTCAACTGATTGCATGCACCATTTGTACAACTTGGAAAATAACAAAACTGATAGTACACTGTCCCCAAACTCTAATCTCAAATGGGTCTTCCTCTGAACTAACATGCATGATTTATTTATGAGTGAATCTCCAGTTAAGTGGTGTGGTATTGGTAATGCACTGGTGCACTACTCCACTACTAGACCTCTACTAGTTCCTCCAACAATTAGAACTATTTTAAATGACTATAACTCAGTTAGACTGAGTTATCTAATTATAACTCAAAAGAACTCAACTCAAGCCCCTAAAATTTAGGGATCACTCTAATGACTTTAGATAGACTTCCAACTCGAATTTCTTCAGTCAATTAAGTCAATCTAACTTAATTAACTACAAGTTTCTAAGAGAATAGAATTTCGATTTAATTCACAATTTAATTCAAGGACGAATTAAATTGAATTTCTTTTTGCTATTTTTAACACTCCCTTTCAACAAGAAAGGGATTATAAACTACCCCAATCCTGTCTTTGTGAAACTCGAACTTTGATCTTGAAAAATCCTTTATCAAAATATTTGCATCCTACTCCTTTGTGGGAACGTACTCCAACAACATAATTCCCCTCTACACACAATCTTGAATATGATGATACCATATATCAATATGCTTGGACTAATCATGAAAAACTGGGTTTTTAGAGAGTTTGATACAACTCTGATTGTCACAGTACATCACAGTTGGATCCATCTGCTGACTAAACAAACCAAATAAAATCTTCTTCATCCAGGTAGCCTCTCAAGCTGCTTGACTAGTAGCCATGTACTTTGCCTCTGTTGAACTGAGTGCAACTGATCTTTGTTTCCTACTATACCAAGAAACAATTGCTGACCCAATACTGAAGATCCCTCCTGATGTGCTCTCCTTGTTGGATGCATTCCATACCCAATCTGCATCGGTGAAACCTTGAAGCTTCACTCCCTCCATCCGTTTGTACCATAAACCATACTGTGTAGTGCCTTTGAGGTATCTCAAAACATGTTTGGATGCCTTCTAATATAGTTTGGTTGGCTTAACCATTGCTTGAAAAAGATGGTTAATTGCATAACACATGTGCAATCGTGTGTTCACCAGATACACGAGTGAACCCATAAGCTGTCTGTAAATAGTAGCTTCCACTACTTGACTAGAAGTAGCATCCTCCTTCCTCTAGTTAAATGTTAGAGGAGTCTCCATGGGTTTATTGCTCTCCATGTGAAACATTTTGAGTATCTTGTTGGCATACTTGCTTTGAGAGAAAATAATTTCCTCATCACCTTGCCATACTTCCATGCCCAGAAGGTAGAGCATGAGCCCCAAGTCCTTCATTTCAAATTCTCTTGCAAGATCCTCTTTGCAAGATTTGATCAGCTTATAATCACATGTCAGAATCAAATCGTTGACATATAAAACAATAATAAACAATTTACCTTCAACCACAATATGATAAAGGTTCGCATCTGCTTCACTTTTGATGAAGCCCAACCCAGTGAAGTAGCTAATGATCCTGGTGTACCAAGCATGGGGTTCTTGTTTTAGCCCATACAACGCTTGCTTGAGTCGGCACATATGTGACTCTCTGTTGAAGGTCTCAAAACCTTTAGTTTGTTCAATATAAACCTCTTCCTCAATCATGCCATTAAGGAAGACATCTTTACATCCATCTGATGTACCTTCCATCCCATCTACACTGATAGTGCCACAATGGATCTGATTAATGAGTAGATTGCAACAGGAGCAAAAGTCTCATCATGTTCAATCCCCTCCACCTAAGTAAAACCTCTCGCCACCAACCTAGCCTTGTGTTTCTCCACACTACCATCCATTGCTTTCTTTACCTTGTAAAGCCATCTGAAATATATTAGGGGAGTTTTGAGGTCTAAAATGGGTCTCCTAGGGAAATGATAAAATAATAGTGGAAATAATAAAATAATAATAGATTACATCGTCAAATTTTAGAGGAAAGAAAGAAAAAAAACTATTTTTCAACTCGTATTTTCAACTTATCTCCATATGAGTTTACTCAAATTTTGAGAAGAAACACTCGTTGGATGCAAAATTTGATTCCTCATCCAATGAATACCCATGTTGCATACTTTCCATGGACCCTACTACACGAAAAATGAGAAATACATGAAAACCGTGATCACAATCACATGTTTCCATATATTTCTCTTTTTTCATGTAATAGGGTCCATCAAAAGTATACAACATGGGTACTCCTTGGATAAGGAATTACATTTTTCATCCAACGAGTACCCCCACTCGAAATTTGAGTAAAACCTTAGGGAGGCAAGTTCAAGATACGAGTTGAAAAAGTAGTTTTATTACTTTATTATTTTTAAGCTTTTTACTCTTTTACTCCAAAAATGATGAATCACCCCCCATGTTTGACATCATCATCTTGAATCCTATTGGTTCTTATAAAGTTTATTTTGGTTGTATATTTTTCTTAGGAGGCCCATTTTAGACCTCAAAATTCCCTTAATGAGTCACCATTGACTTGTTTGCCAGTCTTGGGACAACATCCCAAATACTATTCATGACAACGGAGTCATACTCCTCAACCATGACATCAACCCAAATCGATTGCTGCACTACTTCCTCAAAAGAGGATGGCTTAGTCTATACTCATCTGCTCATCAGAGCCATGTATCCAGTGTACCTCTCAGGTGACCTCCTCTATGTACATTGTGATGTGGGTGCTCCCACATTCTATCTACCATCATGAAATAGCTTATTAACCTCTTTGGTGCACTTTCTTCCATATTTGGAAGACTCTGCAAGAGTGGGTGCCTCCACCTCTTGCTCCTCTGCATGTAGCTACTCCACATCATCCTAATGTTCCTCCTTAGGATCTAAGAGCTCCTCATCCACATGTAGCTGTATCTCCCTCTCAAGGGAACTTCTCATGGCCTTCTCTTCATCGAATTTTACATCCCTGTGAACCACTGTCATCTTGTTGGTCATAAGGTACACCTGATAGTTATGAGGTTTATCAATGTACCCTAAAAATAACCCCAACTCTACTATTGGCTCAAGCTTCATCTGTGGATCTTTGGTTACATGGAAGTAGACTGATGAACCAAAAATCCTGAAGTGTACCACATATGGTTTCTTCCCTGAAAAAGCCTCTTTTGGTTTACTCATCCCAATAATTTGATGAGGGCTTTTTGTTATGCAAATAAAGAACTATTTTGCACGCCTCTACCCACAAATGTAGTGGTAGGCCCTGATCATGCAACATCGCCCGTGCTGCTCCCACAATATTCCTGTTCTTCCTCTCAACAACCCCATTCTACTGTGGATTATGTGGTGCTATCAATTCCTATCAAATTCCTTCTAATGCACATAAATGTTTAAACTCATTTGACACATACTCTCCACTATTATCACTCCTGAGAGATTTAACCTTCCCACCAGAATCTTTCTTGACCAGTGCTTTAAATTCACAAAAAATTGTAAAATTTAGATCTTTCTTCTGCATGAAAAGGATCCAACACTTATAAGATAAAGCGTCAAAAAATATAACATAATACCTGTGCTTGTCTGTGGATGCTGTCGAGAAAGGTCCACATACAACTGAGTGAACTCGATCTAGGATCACCTGTGCTTGATTGTCTTTTTCATGAAAGAAAGCCTTGGTGTAATTTCCCAATGTACACCCTTTGCATGTGTCTACCTGCCCAAGTGTACCCTTGGGAAGACTTGTAGAAATTTGTTGCATGATATTCAAAGCACCATGGTGCAAGTGACCCCACCTCCTGTGCCACAATTCACTGATGTCTCAGATCTTCACCTTCCCTACTTTCGTGCTCAAGGCAACAAAATATTCTACCTCCAACTTGTATAGATTCTTCACTCAAATCCCTATCCTCTTTATTTGTCTCGTGGCTATGTGATGAAGGAACGCCTTTCCCTTGCTAAAAATCACATCATAGCCTCTATTCTCCAACATGGAAACATATACCAAGTTATTCTTCAAACTAGGAACATACATAACATCTTGAAAAGTGAGGGGAGAACCCAACTCCCTCTGAAAGGTAACTATACCAATCCTAGTAGGCACTATACTTCCCATCATCACCCATCTAGATATGCATTTGGAGATCCTTCTCCTCCAAGTTACTAAGGAGCTCTTTGGTAACAGTCATGTGGAAAGAAGTTCCACTATCTAGGTACCATACACTACTCATCATCAATGACACCATACAAGTGATGAGGATAAAATCTAGTTTGAATTTTGTGGCAAAAGCCTCACCTACCGCTCCTCCTAAGGGCTTCTTATTAGCCTTCTTGAGCGAACACTTTATGGAAAAATGTCCCATCTCGTGACAATGAAAGCACTTAACTTTCGACATGTCCTTCTTCTTACGACACATACAAGAATTTAATTTAGAATGGGATGAATTCCCCTTCCATTTCTTTACCTTAGTTGCTAAGACACAATTCTACTCATCATCAGTCTTTGATGAGGATCCATATCTGGTGTTCCTCCGAATCTCTTCTTGTACCAAATCCGACCACAATCGTTCCTAATATGGTAGCTTCTCCTACCTATTAACTAAGTCCTAGTAACTATGCTAACTCTTGGGAAGTCCTCGAAGAGCTAGGCTCACTATATCACCCTCGGCAACAGTAATCCCCACACTTCCAAGCTCATCACGACAATGAGTGAACTTGGTCAAGTACTTCGGAATTGAGACGCCCTTCTCCACCTTGATCTTTCTGAGTTTGTCCTTTAGTGCCAACTTCCCATGGCCACTGCTATTTTGAAATAGGTTCGTCAATGCCTTCCACATTGCAAATGGATTTTCCTTACTGTGGAGACTCGAGACAATGTGATCTCAAATTCTTTCCAAAATAATCCTTCTCGCTTTTGTGCACACTTTCTCCATTTAGCCAAATATTTAGCATCTGATGCTAGAGGCTTATGAATGTCATGATCTATGAATTCCTTTAGGCTATTGTCTTCCAAAACTGCCTCCATCATGTCCTTCCAATCTATGTAATTCGAGCTTCCCTCCAAGGCATACTCAAGTCTTAAACTGTAGAAATCCATATTGCTGATTCCGAAGTCTGAATTGCAAATTCGATTTTACCTGCACATCAAAATCGAATTCTCCTCTTCTATATTTTCTTAAACTTCAATACCATGTAGATTTTTACTTGTATATTCCAGAAATTATGTGATATGATAAAACATAATATAATAATCCACTCTACTCTTTAGTGGAAACCAAAATTGATCAATGAAAACAATAAGTAGAAAAGGAAGAATATCAATTGCACATAACCGAATATTTTTCTGGGGAAAACAAGTGCTCAAAACCTTGACTATCTATTTTGCGTTAAATAAAAGATCTAAGAAGAAAATACAATACTTGTTCAACCCAAACAATTCCTATACTAGTACAATCTATCTCTCTGCCTCATAAACCAGCTCAAGCCAACACTTAGCCAATTCTACTGTCTACCAAGCCCCTACTTCCTTGCAAAATTCTTGAGAGAATTAGTCTGGTATTTAATTGGGAAATCCACTCTCCATACTGTGCAATCCAAACAAAGGTCCTCAACTGATTGCATGCACCATCTATACAACTCAGAATATTGTAGAAATGATAGTACACTATCCCTGTACTCTAATCTCAACTGGGTCTTCCTTTGAAATGACATGCATTAGTTATTTATGAGTGAATCTTTAGTTAATGAGTGTTGTACTAGTAATGCACTACTCTACTACTAGACCTCTACTTGTTCCTCCAACAGTTAGAACTAGTTTAACTGAGTATAACTTAGTTAGATTGAGTTATCTAATTACAACTCAAAAGCACTCAACCTAGGCCCTTAAAATTTAGGGATCAATCTACATGACTGTAGATAGATTTCCAAATCGAATTCCCTAAGTCAATTAAGTCAATTTAACTTAGTTAACTATTACAAGATGTTACGAGAATATAATTTCGATTTAATTCACAATATAATTCAAGGAAAAATTTAATTGGAATTTCTTGTTTCTATTTTTAACATAGGTAGAGAGTCTATCAAGATGAGAGTATGGGTAGTATTAATGTCAGAGCAACAAAAAAAAAAATATTACAATGGAGTAATTTTTTTTTTTGCATGTAAATGGGCATATTGTTGTAAGACCTTGGTAAGGCATGCATACCTCTGGAAAATTGCCTGGAAAGTCTAGTGTTAAACCTAGGTGATAGGGGGCATGTTGGGTTAACAAATATCCTAGGTATAGGGGGTAAGGGCTAGATTGAGTGAGGTTGACTCACTTGGCTAGTTCAATTGGATTTGATCAAGGGAAATCCCAAGTCAAGGTTTAGAGGAATTGTTAGGTAAACTTGACTTAGGGAAAGAGAGGGGGGTAAGGGCTAGAGTGAGTGGGGCTGAGTCACTTGGCTGTTTCGACTAGATTTGGTTAAGGGAAACCCCACGTCAAAGTTTAAAAGGGGGATTGTTAGGTAAACTTGACTCAAGGAAATATTCTAGGTTGATCAAATCAATAGTAGTGGTTTTGTTTCTATGGATTGCATGTAATTAAGCCTTTAGTAGTCTTGGAAGACTTTACTGTAATAGGCTTGGAGGTGAGTAATGAAGGCTCACTTGGATGGCATGACCTGATTTTGGCCAGGGGACTAACTAAATTTTGTTAGCTAGGTTTTTCCTAGAGTAGAGTTTCTCATGGTAAATAGTTTGCCTTGCATTGTGTTTATATTTTATGTTTGTTGTTGGTTATTGTTAATTCTCGCAGTAAATAATTTTTCTCTTTGGTAGTTTTTTTAACACACATCCATTTACTTTTACGGTGGTTTCATAAGTATGAGAATCTCTTAAATTTAGTACCTTTGGCTAACTCGCTCAAAGTAGACAAGTTCTTTCTTGAGATTCTTGAATGTGGTTGTAAGGTTCTATGCCATTGGAAAATTAAGATGGTATCGAATATGGCAATTTGCAAGAAAAGGGAATAAGAAATGAAAGCATGATCACCTCTTTTATCTTTTATTCAATAGTGATCCAGGAGGATCCTAAAAGGCCAATTTTTCAAAGTCCTCGAAACACAACGAAATTAGTCTCAGATTAAATAATTCGACGTTTTGTATCCAATGACGTGAACAAAACCTCAAACCAACATTGTATGAAGAAGTTATGGCCTGCTGAAGTTTTTTTAAAACAACTAAAATTTTTGCGGGCAAGACCCACAATGCCACTTGGCATGCTAACGCCAAACATATGGATGCCGATGTCATCAGTATAGTTTTTGACATCAGTAGGGTGACGTGGACATATGGTAAGTGGACAACTAATCATAGGGTGACACGTGTTAGCATGATGTCAGCAGCCTAGTTAGCCATATAGGCCAATCAAAATATGCCATGTGGCAGCCCTAAGGAGGCGACAAATTAGACCAGTCTGATGGTTAGTGGAGGCGAATTTATCACCTACTTAATTTTTCTAATGAACCTTAAAAATCGGCAGGGAAAAAATTTCCGTTTGGGCCAAAATCAAATATAATTTAAAAAAAAAATTATGCTGGTTGGTTAGCGGTGAACTCGACCAATCACGCCGGTGGAGGGAAACACCATATATATAGCCAGCGGTTGTAACTTCCAAATTGACAGGTAATGTTATGGCACACACACACACACACATGTAACCGATGGTCATATCGTAACGGGGCGGTTAAGTTTGCAATATATATATTATATATAAAATAACAATGTTCGGTGGGCCATGGGTTTGAAATCATAGCCTTTGGAGCACAAGCCGCATGTGCCACCAATGAACCACAAGTGGTCATTGGTTACAAAGCCCAATCACATATATTTAAACCCATATTTCCACCAAGCTGAATGTGAGGAATTGTCGAGTTGAACTATGCACCTTGGCATGATTTTTGAGAGCTGTATGAAGGGAATATTTTGAGGAATATTCTCTGGGAATATTCCAAGGAATCTTTAAATTCCCTAGAGCCTTTGAATTCACTAAAGTACAAATAGGTCGCGTTTATACTCATTTTACTCGATCTTCTGCAAGGAATGCAATGGTGCAGTCAATTTCATCATCTAGGCATCTGGACTCTAGTCAACCCTTTGGAGTGAATATTTGAGATTCCTGGGGGCCATATTTTGACCGAACTAGAATGGGGTCGATTTGTAGTCATTTTTCTCAATTTTTCGCCAAGATTCCAACTGTGTGATCTGTTTCTTCAACAAAGGTCTACATTTTCAAGCCATCCACAGAAGTAGAGGTATAAGGTGTCATTTTGTAATTTGCTTGTAATTTGATTTCACCGCCAATTAATGAAAGAGGCCTCCCCATATTGAGAAGTGCTTAGAGACATAGCCCACACTAGGTGAACTCCGTTATCAAGTTGTTTTTGTGCCTTTGATCTCATGGTTGCTTTGTAATTCTGCTCCTTTTATGTGTTTATGTCTCTTGGTTACATGCCCTTTTAAATGCAATTTTGTATGCATCCTTGAAGTAAAATATCTGGATCAATTTTGGTTTTAGAGCAGGTCTTCTTGATGAAAGTTGCATGAGTGAATGCTAACCAGGATCAAGATCCAAAGAGGTGAAGGAGAACTCAAATCCTTTGATCCCGAAATGGGGTGTGCAACATGAAGATGAAACATGGCAGATGAGGAAGCTTGAATAGAGGAAGTGTAGAATTATCGCAAGATCTTCTTCACCATGGCAGAGAAAGTTGAAAAGTTGTTTGCAGAATATGAGAAGATAACCAAGCCTGAGAAGAAAGAGCCCGATTCTCATGCCTCAACAAACCATGTAGGTGGAGGATAAGAACCCCCCCCCCTCTCCATCCACCAGTGATAGTTCTTCTTATTCCTCTTCTCATCATTCTAACAGACATCATAAGAATGTGTATAAGAAGCCACTTTTTAAGCTAGATGTAAGGTTTGATTTTCCCACATATAATGGAGAATGTAATGCAAAGAAATTAAAGAATTGGATTAGACAAATCGAGGTTTGTTGATGGATTCAACATATTGAGGAAGATGAGGCCAAGATCTAATTAACATCCCTTCTATTGAGTGGCACTTCTCTCATTTGGTGGGAGAGCAAGTTGCAGAAAAGTAGCAAAAATTTGGGTAATCTCCTTTCTTCTTGGTCCAATTTTGTTTCTGGATTAAAAGACTACTTTTATACTTTGGGTTATTGACAAAAGGATTTAATGGAATGGTAGTATTTTATAGAAAGAAAGGGTCAAAAC
>APFE031276888.1:550-55573 GCA_000404065.3 Pinus taeda | reverse complement strand
AAAATAACAATGGTCGGTGGGCCATGGGTTTGAAATCATAGCCTTTGGAGCACAAGCCGCATGTGCCACCAACGAACCACAAGTGGTGATTGGTTACAAATCCCAATCACATATATTTAAACCCATATTTCCGCCAAGCTGAACGTGAGGAATTGTCGAGTTGAACTATGCACCTTGGCATGAATTTTGAGAGTTGTATGAAGGGAATATTTTGAGGAATATTCTCTAGCAATATTCCAAGGAATCTTTAAATTCCCTAGAGCCTTTGAATTCACCAAAGTACAAATAGGTTGAGTTTATACTCATTTTACTCAATCTTCTGCAAGGAATGCAGTGGCGCAGTCAATTTCATCATCTAGGCAGCTGGACTCTAGTCAACCCTTTGGAGTGAGTCTTTGGGAGAATCTTTGAGATTCCCGGGGGCCATATTTTGACCGAACTAGAATGGGGTCGATTTGTAGTCATTTTTCTCAAATTTTTGCCAAGATTCCAACCGTGTGACTTGTTTCTTCAACAAAGGTCTACATTTTCAAGCCATCCACAGAAGTAGAGGTATAAGATGTCATTTTGTAATTTGCTTGTAATTTGATTTCACCGCCAATTAATGAAAGAGGCCTCCCCATATTGAGAAGTGCTTAGAGACATAGCCCACACTAGGTGAACTCCGTTATCAAGTTGTTTTTGTGCCTTTGATCTCATGGTTGCTTTGTAATTATGCTCCTTTTATGTGTTTATGTCTCTTGGTTACATGCCCTTTTAAATGCAATTCGGTATGCATCCTTGAAGTAAAATATCTGGATCAATTTTGGTTTCAGAGCAGGTCTTCTTGATGCAAGTTTCATGAGTGAATGCTAACCAGGATCAAGATCCAAAGAGGTGAAGGAGAACTCAAATCCTTTGATCCCGAAGTGGGGTGTGCAACACGAAGATGAAACATGGTAGATGAGGAAGCTTGAATAGAGGAAGTGTAGAATTATCGCAATATCTTCTTCACCATGGTAGAGAAAGTTGACAAGTTGTTTGCAGAATATGAGAAGATAACCAAGCCTGAGAAGAAAGAGCCCGATTCTCATGCCTCAACAAACCATGTAGGTGGAGGATAAGGACCCCCTCCCTCTCCATCCACCAGTGATAGTTCTTCTTATTCCTCTTCTCATCATTCTAACAGGCATCATAAGAATGCATATAAGAAGCCATTTTTTAAGCTAGATGTAAAGTTTGATTTTCCCAGATATAATGGAGAATGTAATGCAAAGAAATTAAACAATTGGATTAGACAAATCAAGGTTTGTTGATGGATTCAACAGATTGAGGAAGATGAGTCCAAGATATAATTAACATCCCTTCTATTGAGTGGCACTTCTCTCATTTGGTGGGAGAGCAAGTTGCAGAAAAGTAACAAAAACTTGGGTAATCTCCTTTCTTCTTGGTCCAATTTTGTTTCTGCATTAAAAGACTAGTTTTATACTTTGGGTTATTGACAAAAGGATTTAATGGAATGGTAGTATTTGAGAGAAGGAAAGGGTCAAAACATACAAAGCTTCACAGAAGAGTTTAGGAAAGAAGCTTTAAATTTGGGAATTTCACTTGATTCACCATAAATTATAACAAAGTATATTGGTGCTTTACATAGTTACATCATACATTCTTTGTTGTTATTTGAGTCTAGTACTATTGATGCAACCAATGTGAAGGCCATTAACCTTGAAAGCAGGGGAAAGAATGACAAATAAGATCAAGCCAAGAAATCATCTTTCAAACCTCATAATGGAAAGTTCAAGGGAATAGGAAAGGGAACGGACAAGAAGGCAACTACAACCAAGAAGGAAGAAGGAGCAAAGCCATCTTGCACACATTGAAATAAGGAAGGCCATGATGATGAACATTGTTGGAAGTTTCATCCAGAGTTGAAGCCAAATAGATCTGGTGGAAAGATCAAGCAAAAGACGATGACAACTGTATAGCAGGACCTTGGATCCGACTCCAGTGATGAGACATAGATCATAATAGTGGGAATGCAAGGTACCCTTTCTCTTCATGCTAATTAAAACTATTAATTTGATGCAAGTATAAGTTCTTCCAATGATTCTCTTGTTAATGAATGAAAGATAACTAAATTTCTCCACATTAGAGTTGTGGTGAAACATACTAAAGTGGAAACCTTGTTTGATTCGGCTCACAAGAAAATTTGATCTCAAAATCCTTGGTTAAGAAATTAGGGTTAGAGACAAAGCCTCAGATAAAACCCTACCCTCTTGGTTGGGTGTGTGATAAATCCAAATTACATGTAACCAAGCAATGTAGAGCTAGATTTGTGATTGCATCCAAACTAGTAGATGAGATTGAACTTGATGTTGTACCTTTGCATATTTGTGCCATTGGTTTGGGGAGTCCATATTTGTATGATAGGAAAACAATTTTCTTTTTCCATGAAAGAAAGTATCATCTCATGAAAGATGGGGTGGAATACATTGGTAGAGCTCATCATGCCTAGATTAGTGCTAGTCTTGTAAGTGCAGGTTAGATGAAGAGATTGATCAATTCCAACAAAGGGTGCATGATCATGGTTGTGAGAGAAAAAGTCGTGGAGACATTTGAAGCTTTCCAAGGTTGTGATCTCACTCATAAAAATAATTGTTTCTAACTATAATGGGTTTTTTCAGGAACCGAGTGGTTTTCCTCCAAAGAATGAGATCCAACATGAAATTTAGTTGTAGCAATATTCTCCTTTACCCAATATTGGTATGTACAGGTTTTCAACCATTGAGATGAAGAAGATAAAGAAATAAGTGTAGGAATGTTTGAACCAAGGGGTAGTAAGGCCAAGTTCTTCTCCATGCGGTTCACTCATTTTGTTGGTGCCAAAGAAGGATGGAACATGGAGGATGTGTGTGGAATGCAAAGAACTCAAAAAAATAACGATGAAGAACCGATAGCCTCTCCCTCACATTGATGATTTATTAGATCAATTGAAAAATTCTGTCTATTTCACAAAACTAGACTTGCATAGTGGTTATCATCAGGTCAGGATTGTAGAACAGGATGTATGGAAGACTTCATTCAAGACAAAACATGGGTTGTTTGAATGGCTGGTGATGCCATTCAAATTGTGCAATGCTTCGAGCACATTCATGAGGGTGATGAATGATATTTTCAAGCCTTTTCTTGATGATTTTTTAATTTTGTATCTTGATGACATTATTGTCTTTAGTAGGACATGGGGAGATCATGTGAGTCATGATAAAAAGGTGTTTGATGTTTTGCAAAAATAAAAATTGTATGTGAAAATGTCTAAGTGTGAATTTAGTAAGACCTCTTTGGTTTACTTGGGTGACACTGTTGGAGGTGGAAAATTGAAAATATATCCTTCTAAGGTTGATGTTATTGTGAAGTGGCCTAAACCCACCAATGTTACAGAGGTTTGTAGATTTTTGGGTGAAATAAATTACTAGAGAAGGTTCATTTCCAATTTATCCATCATGCATTGACAAGTGTGAAGCAAACCTTTCATTGGGGAGGAAATAAACATAAATCCTTTGATACATTGAACGAGAAGATCAATAATGCACTGGTTTCAGTCGTACTTGACCTCCAAAAAACTTTTGAGATTGAGACAGATCCTAGTGGGTACGCCATGGGACCAATGTTGATGAAACAGATGAAACCTGTATGTTACCATTGAGAGATATTCTCCCAAGCTGTTGTGAACTATCCCATATATGACAAGGAATTGTATTCCTTGGTTCAAAACGTGAAGAAGTGGAAGCACTATTTGATTGGCAAGGATACCATCATTCACATAGATCAATAGCCCTTGCAGTACCTCTAGTTGCAAACCAAGTTTTAACAAGCACGTTATTTTAGATGGATGGGATTCCTCTAACAATTTCACTTGGTAATAAAATACAATAAGGGTACCAAAAAAAAAGTGGCAGTTATGCTTTCTCGCCCTCCGATTTCTGCATCTATAGTTTTGCAAAATGCTTCTTTATCTTTTGAAATGTATGCTGAACAATATATTGATGATGAATATTTTAAGGAGATTTATGCAAATCCGACTCATGGATCGTAGGTAGACAATTACCATTTGCAGGGAAAATTGTTGTACCACCTTGCGAAACTTTGTATCCCCAGCAATGAAAGAATACATGTAATTAGAGAGGCACATATCTCTCTTGTGTTGGGTCATTTTGGTATAGAGAAAAATTTGTGTTTACAAAGGTTTTTTTTTTGGCCTCACATGAAAAACATTGTGACTCGATATGTAAAGGGATGTGTGTTATGTTTAGTTTGCAAACCCACTAATAGAAAGTTGGGGATCTACACACCATTTCTTCTTTCGATTCGTCCATGGAAAAGTGTGTCAATGGTTTTTGTTGGCGATTTTCCTTTTTCTAGGAGAGGTCATGACTATTTGTATGTCATTGAGGATCGATTTAGAAAAGTGTGTGTCTTACTGCCTTGTAAAAAGAAAATTACTGCAGAGAAAAATGCTCATCTCTTCTTCCAATATGTATGGGTACACTTTGGGTTGCCCACATCCATCATTTTTTATCGAGAATCTCATGTCCTTGGAGAGTTTTGGATGAGTTTGTAGAGAATGATAGACACCAAGCTGAGGAGGAGCACGACATTTCATCCACAAATCGACAGAAAAACAAAGGTTGTCAACTACATAGTGATACATTTACTTTGGGGCTATTGTGGCAAGAATCCCAAGTTGTGGGATGAGAAACTTCCTTACGTACAACATGCATACAACAAGGCAGTGCATTCATCCACTCATAGCTCACCATTCGAGACATGCTTTGGTACTTTCCAAAGGATCCCTTAGACATGGTCTTTGGGAGAGATGAAGATTCCAGTGAGAAATATGACAGGGACAAATCACGGAAGTTAATTAAGTGAATTCAAATGATTCACCGGGCAATGCAGGAGTAGTTGGAGAAAATTCAAGCTTAATACAAAGATCGAAATGATAAGCACCAGGTTGATCACCAATTCCAGGTTGGAGACAAGGTGTGGCTCCACATCAGTAAAGACAAAATGAAAGGGGAAGGAAAGAAGTTGAGACCAATCCAATATGGCCCATTCACCATATTAGAGAAGATTGGAGACAATGTTTTTCATCTCGATTTTCCAGCATACATGCAAATGTAATTAGTGGTGAACGTTGAAAAATTGAAGCTTTATGATCCTCCTTTGATCATGAACACCGAAGAGGTTGGAAAGGTTCCTATAGTGGATGACTTTGAACCAGAATACTTGGAAAATCTACCCGAGGATATCATTCTTGATAGGAAAACTAGGACTTCAAGACGGGGACACGTGGAGTACCTTCTTATCAATTTCAAGGGAATGCATCCAATTAAATCCCATTTGATTGAAAAGGATAAAGTGAGGGAGTAATTCCCTCACTTTCCAATTGACTTATAAAGCTTTTGGTGGCCCAAAATATCAATAGTGGGGAGGAATGATCCAGGAGGGTCCTAAAAGGTCAAATTTTCAAAGTCCTCAAAACATAGTGAAACCAGTCTCAGATCGAAGAGCTCGTCTTTTTGAATCCAAAGGTGTGAACAACACCTAAAATTGACATCGTATGAAGAAGTAATGGCCCAATGAAGTTTTTCCAAAAAAATAATTTTTTTGCAGGCAGGACCCACAATGCCACTTGGCATGCTGACATCAGTAGTACAAATGCTGACATCATCTATATGGATGCTGATGTCAGCAGGGTGATGTGGCCGTCTAGTCATAGGATAGTCAATCACAAGGCAACACGTGTCAGCTAATGTCAATAACCTAGTCAGTTGTATGGGCCAATTCGAATGCACCACGTGGCATCCTTGAGGAGGCAACAAATTGGACTGGTTCAACGACCAGTGGAGGAAAATTTGTCACCTAATTAATTTTTCTAATGACCCTTAAAAATCAACAAGAAAAAAAATGTCCGTTTGGGAAAAAATCAAATATAATTAAAAAAAAATACTGGCCGATTGGCCGGCAGAGGGAAACACCATATATATAGCTGACTGTTGTAACCACCAAACTTGTAGGTAATGTTATGGTGCGTGCACACAGACACAGACACACACACATATAACTGGTGGTCAAATCGTAATGGGGCGATTATGTTTCCAAGTAATGCACACATATATATTAGATATAAAATAAAAAAGACCGGTGGGCCACGAATTTGAGCCTGTGGTCTCTGGCCGACAACTTGCATGCACCATCAACAAACCACAAGTGCTCGTTGGTTACAAAGCTCAATCACATATATGTAAACCTGTATTTCTGCTAAGTTGAGGGGGGGGAGCCATCGAGTTAAATTGTGCACTTAAGAGCTGGGACCGTGTGCCTTAGCACAAATTTCGAGAGCCGTACAGAGGGAATATTTTGAGAAATATTCTATGGAATCTTTAGATTCCCTAGAGCCTTAGACTTGACCAGAGAAGAAATAGACTGATTTTATCCTCATTTTACTCAGTTTTCTGCAAGGAATGCAATGGTGCAGTCAATATTGTCATCTGGGTAGCTGACCTCTAGTCAACCCTCAGGAGAGAATCTTTGGGGGAATCTTTGAGATTCCGAGGGGGAAAATTTTGACTAAACCAGAATGGGGTTGACTTTATAGTCATTTTTCTCGATTTTTTTCACCAGGATTCCAACCATTCAGCTTGTTTCTGTAGCAGAGGTCTACATTTTCAGGCCATCCTCGAAAGTGGAGGTATAAGGTGTCATTTTGTAATTTGCTTGTAATTTGATTTCACTGACAATTAATGAAAGAGGCCTCCCCACATTTAGTAGGGCCCGGAGAGATAACCCACACTAGTTGAACTCCATTATCAAGTTGTTTTTGTGCCTTTGATCTAATGGTTGCTTTTGGAATCCACTCCTTTTATGGGTTTATGTCACTTGGTTACATGCTCTTTGAAATGAGATTTTGTATGCATCCTTGAAGTAAAAGATCTGGATTAAATAGAAAATATAATTTTTATTTGTTACAATATTTTCATGTACATGAACAACCTAATCAGGTTCATGCTTAAAAACATTTTATTTGTTCACTTGAACAAATTAAGACTTGTATTTTTTTTATCATTGTACAACATGGCTGAAGGAGAGTAATTCACTAGTTTTACTAGCTTGCTTGATTGGATTATTACACTAACTTTACTAGCTTTCTTGATTGGATCGCTAAAATGAAAAAAATATTGGTAAAACACCTAGAGTAGACATGTGAATTTAATCCAAAAAGGTCTTTGTTTGGCTTTCTCAACTTGCAATTGTTCCCCTTCACTTATTTGGTTGTTCACGATATTCTGGGAGCTATCGTATTCAATAAATATTATCTTTGTGCCTTACACATCCTTATCTTCTTCATTGTTGGTTTTGGAGGAAGGTTGAGCTCCCTTTCCTTTCAAGTCAGACTTGAAACTTAGAAGTATTTTACTCCCAAGACTTGCAAAATTTTGTAAAATACATTTGGAACTCTTCTATTTGATCTGGTCTATCTATCAAACTGACAATCTCTCCTTCCATTTTCATTGTCAAGTGTTTTGTGCTATCAACCATCTTTTCCTATTCTTCATGTTCTCAACGTACACACTACCACCCACTTCTTATGAGTTATTATAGGCCTCTCCGCTAGTTTGGATCCAAAGGTTCTATATTGTTTGCTGTCATCACACTTCCCGACTTCGAATCCCCTATGTGTTTTGGGTTAATTGTGCTATACTTCGTTTAGTGGTGTATACCAATATGTGACTAAAATGACATGTTCTTAATTTGTAAATTAGTCACTTTACACAATTCCTAACACAAAAGTAGCTCTCTAAGTAAAGTACATTATGATATGACCTTTATAATATATAAATTGATACCAACCTCATGTAATGGTCATACTGAAAAAACTCTTGTCCCAAAAAATTCCAAACTTCATTGGATAAAGTGTGTAACAAAAAATGTTTGTGTACCAACACTAAATTTCACAATCAATAAGTGATTGGATATAATGAAAGTAAATCTATTGTAAATCCTACACTTTCTTTCCACTTCGTCACAACTCAATGTCTTATCCATGCACCATGTGTTCCTGTTGAACCATACACCACAAAATCAATTTTTGATGTTATAAATTTAAATGATAATGAGGAACAGATGCCTTGTGTTCAATTCGGTTGATAAAAACATGTTAAACCACCATTTTCTATTGAGAATAGTGTAATCCTCACATTTGGCTATGGAAAACACATATATGGTCACTAATGCTTTTGGTTAGGCATTAATGTACTAGGTTATGATTAAGGTCAACTTAGTCAGCTTATATATGGGCCTATAATCCTTTTTGAGGAGGGCACCCCACCTTTTTAGTAGCTTATAAATACATGCCCAAATCATCTTGTGTTATTCTTGATCTTTCTTTAGCTTATAGGCACCATTATTTTCTAAAATTGTTTTGTCTATAGGCACCTATATCTTTAGCATTCATTTGTGCTTGGGATTTTATCGTGCATGGATTTATTTCTTTATAGCACTACCATGGGTCATCCCTAGCATTACTCTTTGGTATTATGTGGGCTAATATGGGTAGATTTCTCTAGGGTAGTGTTAATGTTTTCTCTATTTATTGTAGGTTTTAGCATTTGCTAGTGTTTCCACTGGATCCTTTTTTTTCTCTTATGGATCTCAACATGGTATTAGAGTAGGTATAAACCTTTTTACTTTTCAATGTTAGTTATGGCTTCTTCTATTTTGTAGTGATTGAAATTTACACTAGAATATTGTGCCTAACTAAGGGAGTTGAGACTATTTCATGGGTGATTATATTGATTGAGGTTGGGAACTTTATATGGATGTTTAAGCTCAAATTTTTGTGTTATTTTTAGATATGTTTTCTATATGTTGAAGGGCATTATGTTATGGCTTAGACACTAATTTATTTAAGTTATATTCTTCAACTGATCAATGGATATGTGCTTGTGGCATCACTATTTTCTATGACTACAAAACCATGATTTGAAGCCATCTATTTTATTCTTACTTTTGGAAACATATTGATTTGTTTTTGGCTAGTGGAATTTCCCTAAGTTTTGTAGAACTAGGGTTTCTATATTTGATTCTTTTAGTCATTGATATAGTGATTTTTGGGTAGAGGCATTGCCCTAAGTGTTGTAGGACTAGGGTTTCTATATTTGATTTTTTTAGTCATTGCTCTAGTGATTTTTGGATAATGGCATGCCATAAGCATTGCAAAACTAGGGTTTCTAGATTTTAATTTTGTAAATAATTGATCCCAAGTTTTTTGGGTAATGGAATTTCTTTGAAAGATTAAATAACAAGTGCTTCTAGGATTTGATTTTTTTATTAGTTGATTTAGAGAATTGTGGTGGTGTCATGTCCCGAGGGGTTATGGAACTAGGGTTTCCTAATCATCCCTTTTTGACCTGGTTTAATATCCCTCTTTTGAATCCAAGGCTATCCCTGTTCATTTTTATGTTAGAATTTCATTCTGTTGGTTATGCTCTTTTTCCAAGGCTTGTGCCATCCCAGTGTATATTTTATGCACTGCAATGTTTTGGAAGAATCTAAAACTGTTTTTCTTCTTTGTGCCTAAATATTGTGATTTTTTTGCATACTTACTTATGCCATATTTAAAAATAATGGACCCAATGTGGATATGTACCCTAGTAAATATGGCTACCTTGTTTCGACCAATCATATAATAAATACATCTTGATGTAATTTCTATGATAATGAGGGATACATCTCTAAGTATTGGATGGTTTATCTTCATCAAATTGAAGGAGTTACAAGAGTACTATGTTTTGAAATGGGTCTTTTTTATGATTCTCCTCAACAATTTACAATGCACATGAGGATATGCACTTTACCTATGGGTTTAACCTTAAGGAAAGTATGACTTTCTCAATTGTTTGTTTCAAGTTTTTTGGATCAAATACATGGGTTCATATTTTGATATATTGTCTAGATGATCCTTCTATTAGATACATAATCCTTCAGGGTTATTATTGTACATAATACATAGGTAGATGAAATGAGGAGTCATGAGGAACACCAATATCCCTCATAGAAGGTGAATCGAATAACCATCTCCATTGTATATATGAAAATTTGAGTTAATAGTGAAACTAATCACCAAGTGTTAAGTTATTCATTCAAACTAACACCATATCGTGCAAATGCTATCTTTGGTGGATTTTCTATTCATGATCCACTTAGATTGTCTCTACTACTTACTGAGGATTATTCCATGAATGATTATTTTCCTATTACAATGGAACTCTCTCTATCATAGTTTGATGTACTTTTTATTGTTCATTTATTTTCTATGGAAACTTCCTCTATGTTAGCATTGAACCTAAAGGACTTTTGTTACAATGCATATTTGGTAGTGTATTTTTCCTCCTAGGCCTTGCTTGTTCTATGATGTGATGATATGATTATCGACCTCGCCACATTTGGAGACATTCTCTATAACCTAGGAGTTGGTGGTTTCACAATGGATGCTTTGGTTTATTATGATGTGATCCTTGATACATATCTATTGTTCCTGGTGACATTTTTGGGCCTATGACCCCTTATTAGAGTGGAAGTGATAAGTACTTCTTCACCATGCTTGATTGGGTTTTGACCCATACGATTATAGAATTGGTCCCACTATTTTTTATATATGATTCTACATATGACTCAACATATTTTAGTAGATATTTCTTCTATACCTCTACTAAAAAATATTTTCACCAAAAGTTGTCAAGTCGTATTGGTGTGGGAGATATCGTGTTCAAGGGGGATTGTTAGACATAAGTTGTCATTGATGGAAAAGGAAATGATTAGCGCAAGTAGATTGATCAAGATTAGAAACCTTCGAGCCATTTTTAGTACATAAGGTCCAATCATATGCACCTACAAATTAATCATATGGATAGATCTTGAAAGAGATTTCCAAATGTATATTGAATTTCGAAAAATGCCTTCTAGATCACATGATATGGCCATTCAAAATTAGTTGAAAAAAGGCCCAAGTTGTAGAGCTAAATTGGTTATGAGGAGTTAGTTGGTACTAAGTTTGACAGGGTTCTCCAAAGTTGTTGGAGGAGATGGCGAAGTGACAGTTATACTGGGGGTAAGTTTGTGAGTGGATCGTGTGCCATGTGCCACCTCTAACTCATCAAAGAAAGAATGGGGGCCTGTGCCGAACCAAGGTTTAAACAAAAGGGGGGTCCATGATGTGATGGATTTCTCAAAACACCAATCGTGTGATTGAATATCCTTGTTAAAAGTGGACCCATTCTCCCCTTTACCATGAAACCATAAAATGGCACTTCACAAAAACCATCAGTGGTAAAGGAAGCAGGACGATGTGGAAAATCAAGTGAGCAATGATTGGTTTGAAGAGGAACCCACAAAGTACACCTAACCTTGAAGGCCCGTCCCTTAAAGTTTCAAAGGCATGAATAACTTAAACCTCTAAGGATGGGGAGCAAGGAGATCATGAAATCCACGTGCCTAAGCAACGAGTGCTAATTGGAGGAGGGAGTGTTGGAAAACGTAACTAGGTTTGGTCTTCATTAAATGTATTTGTAATGTACTTGTCAAAAGAATAAAGAAAAGAATTATTATTGTTATTATTATTATTATTATGACTTATTAAAGCATGGGTTTCATGCTTGGGTCATCTTGTTTTAGGTCAAAGTCCCCATTGAGCACTTCTAGAATTTATTCTGAGAAAATAGAGTCATTTTACTTTTAAAGAGACCCTTATTGGGATTTTGAATAATGTAAAAAGGTTTAACATTGAGTCAAATGTAATTTATGTATCCTCCACACCAGGTCGGCCTAGAGGAGATCAAGTCAGCCTAAGGACATCAATTCAACCTCCCTTGAAGCCTATAAATAGAAGCAAGTCAAATTCAGTTGGAACATCTCATCTTACGCAAGTTCGATATCTCTAAGGAAGTTGGGAAGTGTGAAGTGCGAAGCTAGGAAGCCAAAGGAAGTTTGAGTTGGGTGGAGTCTAAGGAGAAGAAGAAAAATGAAATTTTTGTGCCTCTCTCTCTCTCTCTCTCTGTTTTTTTCCCTACATTGTGAGATCGAAGTATTCCAAGTTTTGCTGATGTTGAAATCTGCCTGATGTCGAAAGCTGCTACATAGTCAAATTTGATAGAAGAGAGGTCAAAGATCTGGAATGATGACTTGGTGTGGAGGGAAGGTTTGGCCTTTGTCTAGGGTGAAGAGTCTTAAATAATACTATTGAAAGGAAGATAATTTTGACTGGGTTTTCCCCTCGAGGGGTGGTTTTCCCTGGCATAGTGCCTACATCTGGTGTTCATTGTTTTATGTGCTATTGATTTGGTAATTGGTTGATGAACTAAAAGAAATAATATATAAAGAGTCATAATAACAAATCAAGAAGATCACAAGTAATTATCAAGAATAAGAAAATATTTTTATGTTTCTAATTTTCTAACATGGTATCAGAACTTTGGTGAAGAAAGAAGAAAATGGAAGTTTCAAGTACTTGATCAAGGAACCATTCAAAAGGATTATCTCAGTCAAGGAGTCTACTATATTCAAGGAATCTGTCTAACACAATCAAGGGAGATAAAAAACTTGAGGAGCCTCAAATTATAGATCTTGGAAGAAGAGGATTGATCTCATCTTTGAAAAGAACAAAGTAATTGACTTAGTGAAAGGAAAAGAAAAGAAGCATACATATGACTCTAGTGATGCTGACAAAGTAAAGATATGATAATTAGAATTGGTGGTCATGACTCTAATGGTAGAAGGAATAAAGGGAAACCTTATCCCATTCATAGCCAACATCAATCATGCTCAGGAAATGTATGAAGCCTTGTAAAAGTTATTCGCTATTAAGAACATTGGTCAAGCAGAAAGTCTGACAAATGAGCTAAGGACCACAAAGATGTCTAAAGAAGATACAATGGCCTCCTTATTTGTGAAGATAGCAAGAATCGGGGATGATATTTTTTCCATTGATGAAATTGTTCCAGATAAATAACTTGTGATAAATGATCTATTAGGATTGCCACCTACTTGGGGTACATTTGCTGTAGGACTTAATAGTTGAAGGAAGATTCCACTTTTGAAGAACTATGAATTGAATACAGTCAGGAAGAATTAAGGATCTCATTAGTTTCCAATTTTGAATACTTTTCAGATGCCTACGTTGCTCAACATAAAGGAAAGAAATTGAAAGGACCAAGGAAGAAATTTGACATGTTCGAGGTAGAATGCTATCAATGTCATAAGAAAGGTCACTACAAGAGTGACTGTCCTGATAATCCAATAAACAAGAAGAGAGAAAGAGATCAAGATAATCTTGTTGAAGAAAAAGATCCAAAGAAGGTCGAACCCAAAGAATATGACATAAGTGACTTACACTACTACGTCCTTTGCTTTTAGTCTTAGTTACTCTATTTTTGATATCTAGAATTTATAGGTTTTAACATTTTTTTGGAAAATACATTTTCTTTTGTTTTATAAGTCTATAGGTATTCATCAAGATTTGGAGGGAGCCCCCAACAAATCCCAAAGATAAGTATCTCATTTCCTTTTGGTTTTTGGTTTCATATACTTATTTAAGTTCCGATTATATTAATACTAATCACCATTCTCCCTCTATTGTCTTGATTAGGAAAAAGTCTGCTATATTCTCAAGGATTATGAAAGAGGACCTCTCAAGACAAGGTTTGTCAAGGAACAAAGGTATGCTTTAAAACATTGATTTATTGATAATAAATGTTTATTCATTTGATAATCTATTACTAAAATCGTTGTGTCTATCCATATTGAATCACATTGATTCTTGTTTTAGGTGGTTCATCACTTGATAAATCTAGCCCACCCATATTCTTAACTAATTTTATAGAACCTTAGACAGGTTCTTTGGAAAACCCTAATCTTAGGGATATTAAGATATTCTATTTGAAGTTTTTATTGATGATGTCATGTTTAGGATTTTGGTATAATCAATAAAACCTAACTTGTTCGAGTTGAATGATAGAGTCTAAAATCTCAAACCTTTGGAATATTGGTAATATTGGGTTTGCTATGTTCCTAAATTGAAACCCTAACTCATTAAGGTTTGGTGGAATGTGTAAAAAATACCCTTATAATGTCTTATAAATGATTTCCTTGGTATGTGTGTGTTTGTCTGATGAAACACTAACCTAATCAAGTTTGTTGTATGTCTAACTCTTATTGATCTTTGTGAAGTTGGGTTTGAATAACACATGATATGAAATGCCTATGCATGATGATGAAGTCCTAGATGTATGAGTTGATCTATTTTTCGGTGGCCATGAATTCTAGGGTTTGGAACTTAGTCCTAGTCAAAGTTTGTTTTTCTAGGATGATAATATTTGTGAAATTCTAGGGTTTTGGAGTTGAACCTTAGTAGAAGTAAAAATCTCTAATATATGATGACAATATGATGATTTGAGATTTGTGTAATATTGTTGAAATCTGAGTTTTGGTTGTGATCGTTGTTTGATTGAAAATATAGGGTTTGCAACTAACCCTAGTGGAAGCTGGTCATGTTAATGACTAAGCTGTGATTGGTTTTGATTGATTAATTATCTTGTATGAAATCCAGGATTTGTATGAAACCTTAGTGGAAGACTAACATATGAATTCTAAAAGTGTTATATTCCTTGTAGATCTATATTTGTTTGAATTATTTCTAGGGTTTTGTATATGTTGTAGTAGGTTATGTCATACATTTGGAAGAAACATTATAACCCTAGATGTAATGAAAGATGTTAAGAAGTAGTCTAGGGTTTATGACAAAGTCCCTAGAAAAGATGTTGAAGAGTATGTGTATTTTGTTTATAAATAAGTTTGGAAATATAATATATGTAAGGCTCAAATGCTTTTGAAATTTTGATATGGCTAACTTCATGATTTTATAGATTTGGTTATACTTGCTATCTAAGTTGTGCAAGTACACAATATTCATATGGTGAAGATGCTCATTGATGTGATAGCCATGATGGGAATGATGATAACTTTGATGAAATGGTTGGAATTCACGATTTTTTTTCTCTAATGACGAAAACAAGAAGCAGATTTCCCCGAGGAAGCTTGAATAGAAGTGATCTCCCTAAGATTAAGAGGGAGTTTGGATAAAGAGTTGCTACTTGTTTGAGAGGGAGGGAATAGCTTGGTTTTAATTGAAGAGTGAATTTCAGAGGATATGTTGTTGCATGAGAAGTAGGAAAGTATAGTGTATGATTGAGGAATCTTCTGTCAGAGATTCAGTTGATAGTCCTACAACGAAAATTTAAGAAGCAACATCAAGTTGTCTAGAAGACTTGAAAAGTTGGTATTTGATTATGTACATATGAAAGTAGATTATTTATTGGGGTTGTGTTTATACACGTGAATCTCTCGAAGTTTTTAATAGCATGCTGGTTACCAATCAATTTGATTGGGAGAGATTGGCCATTCTTGAATTGTTGGATCAAGGAGTGTTGAGGCTTTTTGAGCGAAGCATTGCCTGGGAGGACATATGACCAACACTTTGTGTTGATGTCTAGGTCCCAAAATTAGAAAGGTGGTGTTGGTTACAAAGATCTATTTTTGGATACACACCTAGATCTTTGGGTTGGTGGTTAGAGGGTAAGCTTGATGGTACCTAGAGAGGTTGAAAGCTTGAGTCCATATTAGTCCCACCCGGATCAATTTTCTTGGTTAGGAATCTAGTTTGTGGCATTGCAGTGCCTAAATTGTTGAGAGACCAATGGATATATTTCCCTGGTCAAGAATCTAGTCCATGACATTGTGGTGCCTAAAGTTCTTCATGGTTCATATAGTTGAGATCTTCCTTTTTCTTGTATATGATGAATACCTCCCTAGTTAAGAGGGAGTGTTGGAAAATGTAACTAGGTTCGGTCTTCATTAAATATATTTGTAATGTACTTGTAAAAAGAACAAAGAAAATAATAATAATAACAATAATTATTATTATGGCTTATTAAAGCATGGGTTTCATGCTTAGGTCATCATGTTTTAGGTCAAAGTCCCCATTAAGGAATTCTAATATTTATTATGAGTCAATAGAGTCATTATACTTTTAAAGAGACCCTTCTTGGGCTTTTGAATCATGTAAAAAGGTTTAGTATTGATTCAAATGTAATTTATGTATCCTCCATACCAAGTCGTCCTAGAATAGATCAAGTTAGCCTAAGGACATCAATTCGACCTCCGTTGAAGCTTATAAATAGAAGCAAGTTGAATTCATTTGGAGCATCTCATCTCAAAAAAGTTAGATATCTCTAAGAAAGATGGGAAGTGCGAAGTACGAAGCCAAGAAGCCAAAGGAAATGTGAGTTGGGTGGATTCTAAGGAGAAGAAGAAAAACAAAATTTTGGTGCCTCTCTCTCTCTCTTTATTTCATGCCCTAGATTGGGAGATCGAAGTCTTCCAAGTTTTGCTGATGCCAAAAGCTGCTACATAGTCGAAGTTTTCTGGAAGGCTAAGTTGGAATGAAGGGAAGTTTTGGTCTTTGTTTAGGGTGAAAAGTCTCAAAGAATACTATTGAAAGAAAGAAAATTTTGACTGGGTTTTCTCCTCGAGGGGGGTTTTTCCCTGGAATAGTGCCTACATCTAATGTCCATTTTTTATTTGCTATTTCTTTGGTAATTACTTTATGAACTAAAAGAAAGAAGATATAAATAATCGTTATAACAAATCAAGAATATCACAAGTAATTATCAAGGATAAGAAAATATTTCTTCCTTTCTAATTTTCTAACATGGTATCAGAGTTTTGATGAAGAAAGAAGAAAAAGGCAGTCTCAAGCACTCGATCAAGGAACCATTCAATAGATTTCTGGGGGCTGAGTTAGTATGGAGCGAAGTTTTGGTCTTTGTCTAGGGTGAAGAGTCTCAAATAATACTATTGAAAGAAAGAAAATTTTGACTAGGTTTTCTCCTTGAGGGGGGTTTTTCTCTGGCATAGTGCCTACATCTAATGCCCATTTTTTTATGTGCTATTTCTTTTGTAATTACTTGATGAACTAAAAGAAAGAAGATATAAATAATCATAATAACAAATCAAGAAGATCACAAGTAATTATCAATAATAAGAAAATATTTCTTCCTTTCTAATTTTCTAACATGGTATCAAAGTTTTGATGAAGAAAGAAGAAAAAGGTAGTCTCAAGCACTTGATCAAGGAACCATTCAAAAGGAATATCCCAAGGAAGGAGTCTACTATATTCAAGGAAGATTTATAACACAAACAAGGGAGAGAACAAACTTGAAGGAGCCTCAAATTATAGATCCTGGAGGAAGAGGATTGACCTCATCCTTGAAAAGAAAAAAGTACTTGAATTGGTCAGAGGAAAAGTAAAGAAGCTTACAGATTACTCTAGTGATGTTGACAAAGTAAATTTCAGAGAATTAGAATTGGTGGCCATGAATCTAACGGTAGAAGGAATAAAGTAAAACCTTGTCCCATTCATAACCAACATCAATAATGCCCAGGAAATGTATGAAGCCTTGTTAAAGTTATTCACTATTAAGAACATTGGTCAAGTATATATTCTAAAGAATGAGATAAGGTCCACAAAGATGACTAAATAAGACACAATGGCCTCCTTCTTTGTGAAGATAGAAAGAATAAGGGATGATGTTTTTGCCATTGATGAAATTGTTCCAAATAAAGAACTTGTGATCATTGCTCTATTAGGATTTCCACCAACTTGGGGTGCATTTTCTACAGGACTTAATAATTGGAAGGAAGATCCCTCTTTTGAAGAACTAGAGATTTTCTTCAGTCAGGAAGAATTAAGGATCTTATTAGTTTCCAATTCCGAAGATGTTTCAAATGCCTACATTGCTCAATGTAAAGGAAAAGAAATTGAAAGGACCAAGGAATAAAGTTGACATGTCCAAGGTTGAATGATATCAATGTCATAAGAAAGGTCACTATAGGAGGGATTGTCCTGACAATCCAAGAAACAAGAAGAGAGAAAAAGATCAAGTCAATGTTGTTGAAGAAGAAGATCCAAAGAAAGTCAAACCCGAAGAATCTGACATAAGGGACTTACACTACTAAGTCCATTTCTTTTAGTCCTAGTTATTCTATTTTGTATTTTTGATATCTAGAATTTATAGGTTTTGACATGTTTTTGAAAACACATTTTCTCTTGTTTTATAAGTTTATAGGTATCCCTCAAGCTTACAACCATGAACATGTTTGTAGCTTCGCAGTTTGAGCTATATTTGGTGGAAAATTTGGTGACTTAGCCAAAACTGATAGAAAATGTGAATGAGTTGGTAGTTTGGTTATTGGCATGGGAAAAATTGGTAGTTTATTTGGTAGTTTGGCCAAATTTGGCAGATAGCAAGATTTAGAATTGTAGCCAAACACACAACTAAACCCTCATATTTTCTAGAATTGTAAGTTTGTGAAGATTCACTGAGTTTTTCTCATAGAGACAACATATCAGAGGTTGAACACTTCAAGAACACATCTAGAAGACTTGACATAAGTGTTACATAAGAAAAAATAATGATTTATGCATGATAAAGAGCTGAAGTTAACTAAAATTCTAAAAGCTAAAAATATTAATCCTTATTCTTGATAAGCATAATTGAATTTGCAATATTTTTGTTGATGTTATTGTTATTGGTGTTGGTGTTATGTGTGTTAATAAAATATCGGAGGATGTTGAAGGTGATTTTGTGTTGATTGGGGTATGTGATTGACGATAAATTTATTTATGAAACGAAGTGGCCTTCATTATTTGAGTTTGAAGATAGAATGAAAGGTGAATCGAGGATGTCTAGCAAATGGAAGCTTGCAAATAAGGGTTTGCAACTATTTCTAGTAGTTGTTAGTAAAAAATTAAGGGTTGGAGCTTCTTTCAATAGTAGGTGATAAATAAAAGTTTGTAGCTCCTTTCAGTGGTAGTTTCTCCTTTGAGTAGTAGCTAATAAATTAGGAAGTAGTAGCTTCCATCTGATTGGAGCTATATAACTTTGTAACAAAAAGTTGAGGGTTGTCTTTGTGAAGTAATTGAAGGGAAGTTTGAAGAATACGTGTTTAATTTTTGCTTCTTATGCTAATTCTTGTGATGCTTATATGAATGTTTTCTAAAGTGTTTACTGGTGTCCTAGTATTCTTTACTTATGAAAGAAATTTGTTAAAATGATCACAATACTGATTCACCCCCCCTCTCGTATTGTCATCGTTTCTAGAAATTGGTATAAAAGCCACTAGGAAACCTCATATTAGTTTAACAACTAGAAGAAATATCAAGGACCATGGAAAACTAGGAAGGAGGATACACCAACAAAGAATCTATGTTTAATTGAACAAACTATGTATTTAGGAAAGTAATAATAAAAACCTATATTCAATATCTTGGTGTTGATGTATGGGATGCAGTGGAAGAAGAATATTAAAATCCTCAAGCTTTGATTACTAGAGATTAGAAGATGGAATTTACATGCAATGGAAAAGCTATGAATGCTCTACTTGCTGGCCTGCCTAAATCAGAACTAATCAAGCTCATGGATTTCATTACTGCAAAAGAAATATGGGACAAGATTGTTGAGATTTTCTGTTTTATTAATTTGGGCAAAAATCTCATGTAGGTGACAACAATAGGATTTGTTGCTATATTAGCTCCATTTTGTTGAGGAGGATTTATTGCATCCTATATTTGTTGTGAGAGGATTTAGGATTCAGTTTTATACTCCTAGGTATAAAAATATAATCCCGTACAGGATATTGTAGAAAAGAGAGTGTGTGAGGAAATAAATTGTTGTAATCTCCAGTTCAATAATAAGATTTCCGATGCCTCTATTTTGGTGGATGTAGCCCAGATTGGTTGGGTGAACAACGTTAAATCTTTGTGTTATTTTTATGATTTTATGTACTATGTATGCCTTTTAAATTTCCGTTGCACATTGTTTGCTCCAACAATTGGTATCAGAGCATGTTGTGGAGCTGGTACGTGTGAAAGAGACGTCAAGTTTGTTGTGGAAGGTGGAGCTTTGCCGTTGGCGCGGTTTCATTAGGAACAGTTGCACCAATTTTGACCAGAGGAAGGGTTGGCGCGATTTATTTTGGAACAAGCGCGCCCATTGGCGCGGTTCTGAAAGCAATACTTGTTCCAGTGTGCCAGGATCCCAATTAGCATGGAAACGACAGGTTTAAGCGCGCCAATTTCGTGACTTACACGGTTTTTTCTTGTGGCGCGGGTCTACCGTTGTCAAGGAGCGCCAAGTCCCTTTCGGTGCACCAAGCATTTTTCGCTTTGGTAAAACTGCAATTTTTTTAAAATTATAATATGAAATTTGTACAGCAGAGGGATTTTATGATAAGGTAAAGGCAGTATAGTATAATGCAAAGGAATTTTAAATATTAACTTTATTTATTAAAAAGTTGGAATTGGAGATTTTTTGTTTGTTATAACATGGAAAAAACTCAAAGTGCTCATTTTGAGATCGAGAAGTTCAATGGCAAAAACAACTTCGATATCTGGAAAGTGAAAATGTATGATCTACTTGTGCAACAAGGCGTGGTGAAGGCATTGTTGGGAAAAGCCAAACAACCTTACAACATGACAGATGATGAATGGAACGAATTGGATGAAAGAGCACTGAGCGGTATTCAACTGTGTTTGGCGAATGATGTTTTGTTTAACATCGTGTCAGAGAAAACTGCTGCTGGTTTGTGGACAAAGCTTTAGAAGCTATACATGACAAAATTCTTAACCAATAGGATTCTTCTGAAGTGACAGTTATACAGTTTGCGAATGAAGAAAGGTACATCTATTACTGATCATTTGAATACCTTTAATACTCTTCTGGTGCAATTAGAAAGTATAGAAGTAAAATTTGAATCAGAAGATAAAGCTATAACTTTATTATGCTCGTTGCCCGAGTCATGAGATCATTTTGTTACTTCTTAAGTCTTAGTTCCTCAGAACCTTGATTTGATGAGTTGTTGGAGCTTTGTTTGTCCGAAGAGACAAGGGAAGAGGTCAAATTCAGAAACCTCTACATCAGAAGCAATGATGGTCAGAGGTCATTCTAAAGAAAGACACTTCAGTAGGCACAACGACTCACGTTCAAAATCGAAAGGGAAGAAGAGTAGGTAAAGTGCTGGTTTTGTGGCAAATTGGGACATTTGAAGAAGGACTGTTGGAAGAGATAGAAAACATCTAAAGAAGACTCTTCGACAGAGAAGAAAGAAGCAAACACGATAGATACAGGTTCGACATCCAGTTCAGGTATGAGTGATGAAGTGCTATCAGTTAATTTGCCTAATCATGATCAACATTGGCTATTAGATTCTGGTGCATCAAATCACATGTGCATTCATATGGAATGGTTTAAGACTTATAAATCAATCAATGATGGAGTCATTTACATGGGAAATGATGTCACATGTAACATTGTGGGTATTGGAAGCATCCAGCTGCAAATGTTTGATGGGACAAATACAATTCTAACTGCTGTAAGACATGTACCTAAATTAAGAAAAAATCTCATTTCACTAGGAGCACTAGACACTAATGGATATTAAACTATTATTCAAGGTGGAGTAATGAAAATTTATAAAGGAATTTTACTAGTAATGAAAGCAAAGAAGGTTGGAAATCTTTTTCAGTTAGAAGGAAGAACAAAGTCAGATCATGTTTCTACGGTGTTTGAAAATGAAAGTAATTCTATTCATTTATGGCATCAAAGGTTGGTCCATATGAGTGAAAGAGGTTTAAATATTTTATCTGATCGTAAGTTACTTCCTAATTTAAAGTCTGTTAAGTTAGATTTCTGCAAACATTTTCTGTTTGGGAAACAAAGCAAGCAAAAGTTTAAAACTAGAAAACATACTAGTAAGGGAATCCTTGATTATATCCATTCTGATGTTTGGGGTCCATCCCCTACAACCTCATATGGAGGATTGTCATATTTTGTATCTTTTATTGATGATTTCTCTAGAAAAGTGTGGGTCTATATGTTAAAGAAGAAGTCTGATGTATTTATAGTTTTCAAACAGTTTAGAGCATTAGTTGAAATCATCACTGAAAAAACCATTAAATGTTTAAGAACTGACAATGGTGGTGAGTTTACTTCAAAGGAATTTGACAATTATTGCAAGGACGTTGGGATCGAAAGACATAATACCACTGTATATACTCCTCAGCAAAATGGAGTTATTGAACACATGAACATGACTCTTTTAGAGAGAGAAAGAAGTATGCTTAATAACACCAATTTGCAGAAGGAATTGTGGACACAAGCAGTGGCTACAGCTTGCTATTTGATAAATCGATCACCATCAACTGCAATAGGATGCAAAATTCCTCAAGAGGTATGGAAAGGTCATCCTTGTGATTATTCTAAACTAAAGGTTTTTGGTTGTGATGCATATGCTCTAGTTCCGAAACATCAACGTTCTAAATTAGATCCTAAATCAAAAAGATATATCTTTGTTGGATATGGTGATGGAACTAAGGGATACAGATTGTGGGATCCTACTACTCACAAGATCATCATCAACAGAGATGTTAAATTTAATGAATCCTCTCTTGCAAATTCAGATGTAGATAATAAATTGAAACAGGATAATGTATCTAAGTTTCAACACATTCAGTTTGAACCCAGTTCAAATACTGATGATAGTCAAGATGAACATGGTTCAAATGCAAGTCATGAACAAGTTTCAGATGCAGATCATGAACAAGTTTCAGATGTAGATCATGAACATGTCTCAGATGCCGATCATGAAGAAGTTCCTACAGATAATAATCAGCCAATTGTGGAAGTACCAGAAACATCTTTAAGGAGGTCTACAAGAATGAAACGTCCTCCTAAAAGGTATGATGATTATGTTACTTCAGTTGCTTTAACCGCTAATGATGATGAACCTTTATGCTATCAGGAAGCTGTAGAAGGTCCTAAAAGTGAAAAGTGGAAAGAAGCTATGAAGGATGAGATGATGGCATTAGACAAGAATGGCACATGGGATCTGGTAGAACTTCCTAAAGACAGAAAAACTGTGGGATGTAAATGGGTTTTCAAATTGAAAAGGGGTGTTGATGATACAGAGGACAGGTACAAAGCAAGGCTGGTCGCAAAAGGTTTTTCTCAGAAAGGAGGCATTGACTTTCATGAGATTTTTTCACCAGTTGTAAAAATAGTTTCAATTCGAATTGTATTAGCATTAGTCGCTTTACTTGATTTAGAATTACAGCAACTAGATGTTAAAACTGCATTTTTACATGGAGATTTAGATGAGGAAATTTACATGGAACAACCAAAAGGGTTTGTTCAAAATCGCAACAAGAAATTTGTCTGTAGGCTGAAGAAATCATTGTATGGTCTGAAGCAGTCGCCTCGACAATGGTACAAGAAATTTGATTCTTTCATGATGAGTCAAAATTATATAAGAAGTGAATATGATCATTGTCTTTACTTTAAGAATATAAGTAATGGCATGTTTAGTATCTTAGTGTTGTATGTTGACGATATTATTTTAGCAAGCAAAAGCATAATAGAGATCAACAGGTTAAAGGCTCAGACGGCAAGGACATTTGATATGAAAGATCTAGGAGTAGCAAGACAGATTTTGGGCATGGAGATTTTCAGAGATAGGAGCAATGGTAAGTTGTGGCTATCACAACAGAAGTATATTGAGAAAATACTCTTGAGGTTTGGTATGAACAATGTGAAGCCTGTGTCCGTCCCTTTAGCTTCCCATTTCAAGCTTTCTTATAGTTTATGTCCTAATACAAATGAAGAAAAGGAATATATGTCTCGAATTCCGTATGCCAATGTAGTAGGTTGTTTGATGTATGCGATGGTTTGTATTCGACCAGATATTTCACATGCAATTGGGGTTGTCAGCAGGTATATGGAAAATCCAGGAAAAGAACATTGGTTAGCAGTGAAATGGGTGCTTCGGTATTTGAGAGGCACATGTGATTATTGTATCACTTATAACAGGAGTAGGGAATTTGTTTGCGGATATGTTGATTCCGATTTTGTAGGTGATTTGGATAAGAGAAGGTCAACATCAGGGTATGTCTTTACTCTTGCAGGTGGAGCTATTAGCTAGATGTTAAATCTACAGAACATTGTTGCTTTATCCACTACTGAAGCAGAATACATAGCTGCTTCTCATGCTTGCAAAGAAGCGATTTGGTTGAAAGGTTTGTTTGGTGAGTTTGGTAGGTTACATGACAACATCAAGTTATTTTGTGACAGTCAAAGTGAAATTCATTTGGCTAAGAATCTGGCCTATCATAGTAAATCAAAGCATATACCTATCAAGTACCATTTTGTAAGATAGGTTATCACTGAAAGGGGAGTCTCTCTTGAAAAAGTGCATACAAAGGAGAACTGTGCAGACATGTTCACGAAACCAGTTTTGTTAGAGAAGCTAAGTTGGTGTTTGGCTTCTCTTGGCTTGCAGAAAAGATAAAACTAATAAATAAACAGGGTATCAGGCTAAATGTTGTCAAGGTGGAGATTGTTGAGATTTTCTATTTTATTAATTTGGGCAAAAATCGCATGTAGGTGACAACAATAGGATTTGTTGCTATATTAGCTCCATTTTTTTGAGGAGGAGTTATTGCATCCTATATTTGCTGTGAGAGGATTTATGATTCAGTTTTATACTCCTAGCTATACAAATATAAGCCCGTACAAGATATTGTAGAAAAGAGTGTGTGTGAGAAAATAAATTGTTGTAATCTCTTGTTGAATAATAAGATTGCCGATGCCTATGTTTTGGTGGATGTAGCCCAGATTGGTTGGGTGAACCACATTAAATATTTGTGTTATTTTTATGATTTTATGTACTGTGTATGCCTTTTAAATTTCCACTACGCATTGTTTGCTCCAACAAAGGTGAGTAGCTGGTATGAAGGTGACAAAAAGCTAAAACAAGCCAAACTTCAAGGTCTTATAATGATATTTTAGTATTTGAAGATGCAAGATGATGAAGATATTGCCAAATACTTTTTTAGGCTTGATGAGGTTGTCAATACAATAAGAGGTTTTGATGAAGAGTTAAAATAATCAGTAGCAGTACAAAAATTGTTGAGGCCTCTCCATGAGACATTTAATCCCAAGGTTCTAGCCATTGAGGAGATGATAGATCTGAATACTACCAATTTGGATCAAATACTTGATAGTCTTACTGGCTATGAGATGAATTTCTAATGGAAATCATACAAAAAAGGAGTTAGCCTTCAAGGCAAACAAAAATCCCAAGGAAGAACATAATGACTCATGTTGTGAATGAGATGAAGAGGAAGCTAAGTTCATGTGTATTATATGGAAAATTCACTTATGCGGACAAAATTGAACTCCCTAGATCTAGTTGTCTGATCTAGAACAATAGAGGGAAAAATGGTGTATATTTTCCTTAGAGAGATTAGAATACAAAAAAAAGGCCTACCTGGAATTTGTAGTAAGTACTCCTCTTTTCTTGTAAGTTCCAACTCTAGCTCAACGTGCTATAAATGGAACCTACAACAATGACTAAAACAAGCAAGAGAACTACAATATCCAATGTCTCTAATCAATGAGTTAGCATGGAATTGCAATACATGAGATCAACATGACACAAGTATAGGAAAACAAAGTGATTTTTTGTATTAATAGATAAAGGAGAAAGTTACAACCATTTATATATGTCGACTTTGTAGATGTTTCCCTAATTGTCTTGTCCTTCCTTGCCATAAACTAAACCTCCAAACTCAACCCTAATGCATAAATGGATGATGATTCCTTAAGCTCAAGGCAACACCATGAGGGCACTAGTAATCTCCAAAAGCCAACTTAGACTCTATGGGAGGCAATAAATTTATAGGGTGAAATTAGTAGTTTAGGATTTACCAATCTAGGCTTGAGATCCAAATATGAGGGATGATAAGCTCTATGGATAAGAGATAAGACCATTAGAGTAGGATCAAATAGGAATTCAAGATATATATCCATGGTAAATGGCTAAAGCCACCTTAGAAGATTCTGGAAGAAGACAGTTCAAAAATAATTTTTATGTTTCCCAAAATTCTAGAACCATCAAACCTAAAAAGTAGAGCAACCTGCACTAGTGCAGGGGCTCAGTTATGCAACTTGCAACCATTGTAGGTGGACAAGAATGTAGGGTGTGCTAGGGCTAAAAACACATGACCTAGAAACTTAGACTTTTTGGAGAGGTGATTCTTAGGGCTTTGAAAAGGGATAATGAAAAAGTGTTCAAGGATGTTGATTTATTTGGTTTTCAGGCTTTTTGGGTGGATGAGACAAAATGTCCTGTAACAATGAGGAAGATGAAGAAAGGCTTAGGAAAGTATAAAGGTAAGCTAATTCTTAGGTGATTTAACTATGGTAAAGTAGGTCACTATTCTTTTGAGTGTCATGAAAATAAGAAGAATGAATATGAGCCTAAAGAGAAGTTCACAAAAACACAAAAGGATTGAAAGAAGGCTAAAAAGAAAAGCTTCTACATCCAAGACTCCAACTCTTCTAAGAGTGAAGGAAACCAATCAACATATGAGGATAACGCTCATGAAAGCTCAAAATAATTTATGCTCATGGCCATAGGAAATCTAGAATTAGAAGTTGTTGAATCTAATGGAGAAGAGGCCGAAGTTGATCTAGAAGGTGAGATGGTCAATGCTCTTGAAGAGATACAAAGATTGAGGAAGAAAAATAAAACACAAAATGAATTTCTAATCAAAGACAAAGATGAAGAAATAGAGCCTCCGCTCCTAAAAAATGAATAAGGAAAAAATATCCAAGACACTCTAAATTAATAGCTCAATGGGAAGGATCAAGCATGTGAAAGGCTTGAAGGAGAAATTGTCTTTTTGAGGAATGAACTTGAAAAAGAAAAAAACCTAGTTGATCTTTAATAAGAAATTTGGAAAAGGGACTGAAAGTTTAAATGAACTTCTTGAAGGTCAAAGAGTCTCAAATAACATAATAGGTCTTTGATTTGATGCTGAGTCAAGCTCAACCGCTGATGTGAAGGGAAATAAAGCCATTTCTTTTATACATGCATTAAAAAACGCAGATAATGCAACAATTAAAGATGAAAAAACACAATTATAAAGAGGAAAATGGGCCAAACATTCTAATTTGTAGCAAAAAATAAATCAAATATTGAAAAACTGAAGAAGCAAATCGATTTAGCAAAAGTTTGGCAGTGCAGGAGAGGAAAATCAAATTTCTTAGAGAACAAATCAACAAATCTTCATAAATCAATTATCTCCCATATATGAAGACATTTTTCTAGGGTACACTTTTACTTTTACAAATTATGGGCACAAGGAAACAAATGGTAGTGTGAATCTGTCGTTTAGACAGTTTAGGCCACAAAGAAGAAATTATCAGGCAAATAACCAATTTCTAGGCAAAGGATGAGCAAACCTAGGTATAACAACTTGGTTTTCACTTTGAAAAATTTAATTCAATTTTATCTCCATCAAAATTTTTCCCATAGATTAGCTGATTGTAGACTTATAAACAAAAGGCCCGTTCCAAAAATTTTGCAAACAAGACAACAACCAAAATTTTGAAGGTGAAAGGAAAACACAAATAAATGCAATGTGGTTTTATATGCTCAAAGTGAGGGAAGCCATTGGCATGTTGACAATAACTCTTCTAAGAGTGAAGGAAACCAATCAACAAAGGTACCATGACCTTTGGGAATAATGCACTTGGTAACATTGTATGAAAAGGAATAGTCAACCTAGATAACGATAGATGTATATCCAAGGATGTGTTGTTTGTTGATGGGTTGAAGCACATTTAGCCAATGTGTCTCAAATGTGTGACCATGACTATGATGTGATCTTCAAAGCTAAAAATTGTCAAATTGAGTCCGTAGGAATACGAGAGATAATAGCTAAAGTTTTTAGAACATACAATACCATCTATGTGCTAAAAGAGAAGACAAAGAGGTGTTGTTTGTCAAAGGTTCATGAGATATGGTTGTGGCATCGAATGTTAGGACATCTAAATTTTGATCAGATTATCAAATTGGGAAAGAAGAATGTTTTTAGAGAGTTGCGAAAGTTTTCAAAGTTAGAGAACACGATTTGCAATCCTTGCTAGATTGGAAAACAAGTTCAAGTATCATTCAAGTCAAAGGAGAACTCATCAAATAGGCCATTGCAATTGATACATATGGAACTGTGTGGTCCTTCAATAACTCAAACACCTTTAGGAAAACTATATTTCATGCTTATCATTGATTATTTCAACAAAATGATGTAGCTAACATTTCTTAGAGAAAAATAATAGGTCTTTGAGAAGTTTAAAAACTTTAAGGCCATAGCTAATAATGAGATTGATTGTAAAATAAAGTGCATAAGGCTTAAAAATGGAGGCGAGTTTACTTCAAAAGAGTTTGGTGACTTTTGTAAGAAACAAGGAATAAAAATACAATTTACGACAATAGAGACTCCACAGTTGAATGGTGTAGTAGAGAGAGCCAATAGATCAATTCTACAGTTGGCTAGAGTCATTATGGGAGAAAGAAATATACAATATAAATTTTTGGTTGAATTAATTCACACAATAATGGTGATTCTAAACAAGGCACAATTTTGACCAAATAATGAAAAAACCCCATATGAGTTTTGCTATGGAAGACCCACCACATTCAATAATTTTAGAGTATTTGGAAGCAAGTGTTCTATTAAGAAGAATGATGAAAATCTAGGTAATTTTGATTCACGAGATGATAAAGGTATTTTTCTGGGGTACTCTCAGAATAGTAAAGGATATAGTTGTTACAACAAGAATACAAAGAACATATTTGACTGTATTGATGTTAAAGTTGATGAGCACATTGAATATCAAGACAATCATATTGTAAAAATTAAATCTAATGATCTAGTCAATAATGATGAGAAGGATGATGATCCACTTTGAGATGAAGACATTAAAGAAATCCTCAGTCCACAACCCAAATATCCTACAAGGTATGTGAAAAAACACCACCTAGATGCCAAATATTTGGTGATTTGAATTCAAGTGTTTAGACAGGAAGAAGACTATTGAATCCCCCTACACAGGCACATGTATCTATATTATCCATGATGGAATGAAAGGATTTTTCTCAAGACAACCAATATGACAATTGGTTAAAGGCCATGAATGAAGAGCTTGATAAAATCGAGAAAAAATAGACATGGAGCTTGCTTCAGGACCAACAGATAAGAATGTTATTGTCATGAAATGGGTCTTTAGGAACAAAATGAATGGACATGGTGAAGTGGTAAGAAACAAATCAAGGTTATTTTGCAAGGGCTATGCACAAATTGAAGGCTTGGATTCTGATGAGACCTTTATTCCTATAGCTCAATTAGAAGCAATTCACATGTTTTTGGCTTTTTCTAGTTTCAAGGTATTCAAGATATATTATATGAATGTTAAATATTCCTTTTTAAATGGTGAATCACAAGCATAAGTTTATATTGAGCCGTTTGATGGTTTTCAATTATCAGATCAACTTGACTATGTTTGCAAGATGAAAAATGCCTTGTATGGTCTTAAGCAAGCCTCAAGGGCTTGGTACTATAAGTTGGATAGTTATTTGGTGACGTGAGGTTTTAAAAGAGGCACAATTGATACTAATTTGTATAAGAAATATAATTATGGAAAATTTTAGTGGTGGTTGTATATGTCGATGCCATTATTTTTTCCAGTGATTCAAATCAATAAGCATGCTAGTTTGCAACTGATACGAGGGATGAATTTGAGATGTCTATGCTTGGAGAAATTTATTATTTTCTTGGTTTGAGAATTACACATTCTTTAAAAGGAATTTTTATCTCACAAAGAAAGTATCTCAAGGAAGTTTTGAAGTAATTTGGTATGGAGGAATGTTCTTTGGTAAGAACTCCAATTGTTATTGGATGCAAACTCAACAATATTTATGAATCACTAGAGGTGGATTGGACTTTATATAGATCAATTATTGGCAACCTCTTATATTTGAAAACCACTAGAATAAACATTATGCAAGCAATTGGTATTGTTGGAAGATTTCAAGCAACTCCTAGATAAATTCATCTCCTAATAATAAACAAGATTCTCATATATCCAAGAGCAACAATGGACTACGAAATTTGGTTTTCCGGAGGTAAATATGCTTCACTAACTATTTTTAATGATGCTGATTGGGAAGGTGGTGTAGATGACCAAAAAGGCACAAATGGTGGTATTTATTTATTTGTGAATGTCTTGTTTCATGGTTGAGTAAGAAGCACACTTCAATTTCTCTTTCTACTGCTGAAGCATAATATATAACAACAACTTCTTATTTCACTTAGCTATTATGGATTAAGAAAACTTTACAAGATGTGTAAGTGAAATATGATAAACCTATACCAATCATATATGATAATAAAAGTGAAATCAAAATTCCAAGAACCCCGTTTTCCATTCAAAGACATATCATATTCCAATCAAGTACCATTTCCTCAAAGAGTAAGTTGCAAATCTGATTTTCAAGTTAGAGTATGTACCTACAAAAGAGTAGGTAGTTGATATATTCACCAAACCTCTCCCAAGAGATCAATTTTAGTAATTAAGGAAAAGGTTGGGGTTATTTCCTTTTACCTCCCCCCTTTACATATTCCTCAAGAGGAAGAAAACCATCTAGCAATTCCTTAGCATATTAGTTCCTCTTACCTCCCCCTTTACATATTACTTAAGAGGAAGAAACCATCTAGCAATTCCTTAGCATATCAAAAGGATGCTACCAGGTCCACAGGATTAGCAAAATAGGGGGAGATTGGTTGCAGGGAGAGTACATTATTTTCTTTGCCAATGATTTCAAAGGGGGATAAGTACAACAAAGGGGGAGGATTACCAAAAGGAGAAGTAATAGAAGTACACTTCACTTTTATGATTGTTTTCTCAGTGTTGCCATCAATGCCAAAGGGGTATAATCTTAGACATAAGTTTTCATTGACGACAAAGGTAATGATGGGTGTAAGAAGATTAACCAAGAGTAGATAATTTGGATACATTTTTAGTATATAAGGTCTAATTAAATGCACTTGGAAACTACTCAGATGGATAGAGCTTGAAAAGGGCTTTCCAACTATATATTGACGTCTGCAAAAAGGACTTCTGGATCACAAGATATGGGTAGTCAAAGTTAGATTACCAAAAGGCAAAGTTGTATAGCTAAATTGGTGCTAAGGAGTAATTTGGTGCTAAGTTCGTAATGGTTCTCCAAATTTGGAGGAGGATATTATAGAGCGACAATTAAACCATGGGCAGGTTTGTGGGTAGATCGTGTGCCACACATCACCTCTAACTTATTAGAGAAAGAGTAGTGGCCCATACTTTCCTAAGGGTTAAAATTCAAAGGGGTTCACGATGGGATATATTTCCTAAACCATTAATTCTATGACTGACAATCCTTTTTAGAAGATACCCCCTCCCCCCTTTACCACGAAGCCAAAAAAGGGGGCTTGCAAAATCCATCAGTGGTAAATGAAGTGGGAGAATGTGGTGAAGAAAGTGAGAAGTGATTGGATGGAAGAGGAGCCAATGGAGTACACATAAACCCAAAGGCTTGTCCCTAGAAGGTTTGAAGGTAGGAACAACTTGAACCTTTGGGGAAGGGGAGTCGAGAGGACATGGCATCCAGGTGGCTGAGCGATAAGTGTTGGTTGAAGGAGGGAGGACCTCACGAGAAATGACAACTCAGAGGTCCTTCCCCAAAATATTAAGAGGTGGACTCAAGGTTTTATTCCTCGGGTAATAGAGATGGGGAACAAGAAATATTTCTGGCATTTACAACAAAAAATTCCATCTTAGTCCTTTAACTTTTACAAAGAAAATTAACAAAAAAAAAACCATAAGTCCAAGAACCCTCTTTCTCCTTACCCTTGACAACATGGATCAACTGAATGAAGACACATCATGAATTTTGATTAGCATACAAAGGTGATGTGGAGCCATGGTGGAGATAGAAGGGCATGATGTGTCAGCATGACTTCAGTAGGACACATGGCACCAATGAGGACATGACATGTGGTATGAAGATTTGGCATTTTCAGGTGGCCAAGTGGGCCAAAATTGGATGACACATGGCACCTGTCGGCTAGTGACATGTAAAAGGAGGACATGGTGTCATCGAGGTGAGAGACACATCATCCTGGTGGTCTCCTGATTGGTTAGTGTGTTCAGTGTGTGGTTCCATAGGGACATGTCACCCCAGTCCTTAGAGGTCCCAACACCCTGACGATTTGTGAATGATCTCATTATAGAAACATCGGGCTGACGAGGATCCAAGGTAGCTTAACACATAAGTGGTAATTGTTGGAGGCTTCACAGATTAACACATCACCCTAGAACAATTGAGAAGTTGTCCCACTAGGATGTGTAACCCTAGAGGATTAAACCCTGACAATTTCAATCACAACACATTGATTCGTTTCCTAAGGAAATAATTTTGGGGGCTAAAAATCAATCTCCAGGACTTGGTTTCATGTGTGGGAGGTGATCAAGGGCACAAAGGTTGGTACATGTTGGTTAAGTCCTCAAGGATATAGTGCAAAGGGGCCCAATCGATGGACACATGTATAATTTTGTGTGATATGCCTTTGGAATTATATAATGTATGAATGGGTCAAAAATTGTGTTTTAATAAAGGTTGTAAGACCTCAGGGATATAACATTCCACAACCATGATTTAAAGTACTTATAGCCATGAAGGAGCTGGTAACTTAGCAATTTGAGCTATATTTGGTGCCAAATTTGGTGACAACCAAAACTAGCAGATCATGCGAACAAGTTGACAACTTGGTTAGTGGCATGGGGAAAAATGGTAGTTTATTTGGTAGTTTGGCCAAATATGGTCAATAGCTAGATTTTGAACTGTAGCTAAACACACACCTAAACCCTCAAATTTTCCATAATTGCAAATTTGTGAAGATTAGCTAAAATTTTTTGATACATAAAAATATCAGAGGTTGAAGACTTCAAGAAAACATCTAGAAGACTTGAAAAAAGTGTTACATAAGCAAAAATAATGATTTATGAATGATAAAGAGATAAAGTTAAATAAAGTTCTAAAAAGTAAAGTATTACTCCTTATTCTTTATAAGAACAACTAAATTTGCAATATTATTGTTGATGTTATTGCTATTGGTAATGGTGCTATGTGTTGATCAAAGATTAGAGGATGCTGAAGGTGATTTTGTGGTGGTTGGGGTATGTGATTGAGGATAAATTTATTTGTTTATGAAAGGAAGTGGCCTTCATGATTTGAGTTTGAAAATGGAATGAAATATGAATCAAGGAAGTCAAGCAAGTGGAAACTTGTAGATCGGGGGCTGTAGCTCCTTCCAGTAGTGGCTGGTAAACAATTAGGAGTTGGAGCTCCTTTCAGTAGCAACTTATTAATTAGGGGTTGTAGCTCCTTTCAGTGGTAGCTGATAAATTAGGAATAGTTGCTTCTTTCAGTAATAGATGATAAATTAAGGAGTAGTAGCTTCCTTTTGGTTTGAGCCAGAGAAATTTGTAACAAGTTGAAGCTTGAATTTGTGAAAGTAATTGAAGAGAAGTTTGAAGAATCTATGTGTTTAATTTGTGATTCTTTTGTTGATTTTTGTGATGCTTATATGAATGGTTGCTAAAGAGTTTATTGGTGTCCTCGTTTTCTTTACTTGTGAAAGAAAATTGTTAAAATTCTCACAATACTAATTCACCCCTTCTTTTAGTATTGTCCTAGTTTTTAACAAGGACTATTTATTTATCTCATATTCAACATTGAAGAGGGATGAAGTTTATGATGTAATCTCTTCTGTCTATGGAGCCTATTTAGATTAGGGGGAAGGGGATGGGAGGCAAGATATTCAATATAGCGTAATATTCATTCGGTCGTGGTCAACCTTGTGCCGAGTTGGATATTTTTTAACCCAATCTCATTTGTATTGAGCTATGTACTCATAAACCCACTTTCATTTGTATTGAGGTAGGAACTCATAAATCAATTTTCAATTTTGTCAACTTGGGTATCCATAAACCAATTCAAATTTGTATTCTAGTTGAGCTTTATAAAATTGGTTATTCACATAAATTTACTCCTATTTTTAGCTATCAAATACCCTATATGGAGTTAGCTATTCAAAAATCCATTCTGTTTGTATTTCACCATTTTTGTTAATAACCCTTTGTTCACTTATTGGGGAGTGTTGAGAATGGTGCAATACTCATATTTGGCTATGATCAACTCATGTTATGTCATTAATTCATCTGGTTAGGTTGTAAGTTAATCCTTAGAAATAATACTAGGTTATAGTCAAGGTTAGCCTAGTGAAATTATATGTGGGTCCATAACCCATCTTGTAGAGGGTTCTCTACCTCAAGTAGTGTATAAATACATAATTGAGCCATATTTAAATCGTTATCTTATGGTATTTTTGATCATTATTTAGTGTACTTGTAATTATTATTTTATAAAGCGTGTTATTCCTAAGGAAACCTATATCTTTGGCATTCACTTGTGCTTATATGTTTCTCTCTTGTGGATGAGATTATTTCTCTCTAGTGCTCAAATGGATAAACTCTAGCACTTCTACTTGATATTATTTTGGATGTTATTAGCACATTTCCATAGGGAAGCACTATTATTTTCTCCATTAATTTCAAATTTTAAGGTTTGATAATGATTCCATTCAATTATTCTCTCTCTCTCTCTCTTATGGATCTCAACAACATTATCGAGTCATTGACTCATTGGCTAGAATAGGGTCAAAGTTAGATTAAAATTTCAATGCACTTACCATAGATGCAAAAGTTTATTTTAACTCGTAAATAATTTTTTTACAATCTATTTATAAAAAATGAAACATAAAAAGATAGATTTCTTTGTCATATGCACCCCAACAAAATAGGGTTGCTGAGACGAGAAGTATAACTGTGGCGGAAATGAATAAATTCAGGTTACTAGTTTGAGCATTTTTGGAGAAATTGGATGAAAACAATGCAAATTGATGTGTAATTTCTTAAAATAGGTGCCCCAAATTGGTTTGACAAAATAATGTAGATGAATCTTTTGAGAGTCTTTGGCTATGAAACTTATAATTTTATTTTAGACAAGGATAAAAAAATTGGATCAAAATGAAAAACACCAATGTTAGTTTGGTATAATGATTTTTTTGAGGCACACATGTTGTTGGATATTTCTATTGACAACATAAACATAAATAAAATTGTCAACAAAACATAAATATTTTTCTTTGAATGGGATTTCGAATTTAGTGAAAGTTGATGGTTTGATGTAAACAAAATTAAGAAAGGTGCAAGGGAATCAATTGCAAGATATTATAGGGTGGTAATTAGGGAGTGTTCATAATATTGTGCTTTTAGAGTCCCACATGTTTAATGGGTATAACTCTAGTGCATGAATGAATGCATGATTTCAAGGTTTCAATATAGGGCATTGATGAGTGGGGTGGTGTTGCAGGGAAAAACCAACACCCTCCGATATTTCAAATAATAGGAATCCTTTCCATTGATTTTTGGCTAAGCATATTTTATGGTTTTCATTTAAGTTAATTGTCTTACAAAATTTTTCATTTTTTTAGTTTCATGAGATTTCTATTTTGATTATTTCATTGAATCCGACTTTTTACTAGCTTTCCGTCGATACTTGTTTCGATTCATGTGGTCAACCAGTTTATAAATGGAACTCCTTTAAAAGTTTGATTGTTTTCTCTCCTTGACTAAAATGTAAATAAATGTATAATATTTCGATTTTCATAGCTAATTAAGTTCAATGGTCATTCATTGTAAATATTAACTCTTATTTAGTTTTTACTAATATTCTTTCATTTTTCATTAACGGTCTTACAAAATGACCTAGCTAATTTATACAACGCATTAAAATGTGTTTCAGAATCCTGGTAATTTACTCCAATTTATTATTTTAAAACAAGTTTCCAAGGTTAGATTCTCAAAATTGCAAAGTGGCTATAGTCCAATTTGTAGGATTATTAATTCCACGTGGGCCCCACATAATATCACTTCATTCTTTCCAAAATCCCGATCTAAAAAATGCGATCCAAAAATTGTGATCAAAAAATGCGACCAAAATTTTCAATTTTAAAATTGTGATCAAGAAATGCGATTTTAAACTTGCAATGCGATATTGCTATACATCACAAATCACATATCGCGAATAAAATTTATTTTATGTGCTTGTATTTAAAAAACTCCAATATGCGATTTGGGAAAAAATGTAGGGATTAAGAAATTTTAATATAAGGTTTCTCCTTATGCCTCCCGTACCTCCACCACAATCACCCTCAAGTCACCCCACCTCACCTCCATTACCTTATCCCTCCATAAACCCACGTAAGCCTCCTTATATCTCCATGCTCTCACCTCTCATCACCCCCTTATCACTTATATATTATGGTTGATTTCAATGGTTTGTCAAATGAATAATAATTTATTGCAATGGTTTGTTTAAAATATTAAAATATAATATTTATTACCAATATAATTATATTATATAATTATAATTCATATTATAATTTTAATATAATTTAGAATATAATATAAGTATATATAATAATATTTTAATTATTACATTTTGTTTAATCTTGCTTAATTAAAGTTGTATAAATTAATAACATAATTACAATTAATTAGTATTAATTAATTAATATTAGCATTCTAAGTTAGGATAGAATTTAATTAAAAATTTTGATTTTTAGCTAAGGAAACAGAAATTCCAGAATTATGGCAATTTTAATATACCAACTTCAGAAGCTCATAAATGAAGTTTTACTTGGCAAAATGAGGCCCAAAATGGCTCATTGAAAAGATAAAATCATGGAGAAAATTTTTGAAGTAGTTTAATTTCCAAATTTGATCATTATTGTGTCTAAAAGCCAGTAGAAGATCAGACTTCAAATTTTTAACAAAATCAATTTTCTGAGTTTTATTTTTTTGCATTCTTATTTGCCCACAACTTCTTCTGAGTGTAGATTCATTCATCTATGTTCTCCTTGGCCAATTAAGTCATCAAAGGCATCAATAGAAAGCCCATATTTCCTTTAAAATATTATTTAATTGAATTTGATTGGATTTCTTTTAATTCCAGATTTAACCTTTTGATTTTATTTTTGTATTTTAATTTTGTTTTGATTGTTTTTGCGGGAAAAACAATTGAAGAGATGAGGAGAAGAATATCTCAATCAATGAGAATTCTCCAACAATAGAAGGATGAAGTTTTGAGCCAATGAAAATTGATGGAGTAGATTTATTCTTCAACAAACTTTCTTATTGAGAATTCCTTTGTAAATATTATAAATACCAGATTGTAGAATGTATTAAGGGATTCTCCCCTATGCATCTAGAATTCTAAAAGCACTTATGTAATAGAGATTTAGAGTTATAGGTGGGAGGAATGCAAATATCAAATCTGGGGATTATTGAGGATTTTCTTTTGCATTCTGAATCATGTATGATGAACAAAGTTTGCATTTCCACAACTCTTGTTGTAACAACAAAAATTCAAGCAATGTAAAAGACTATTGGAGACCATAGTCAAAGAAATAGATTTAATAAATTGGTATTTCTAATACTGTTGTTTTAAATACAAGTTTCATTTTGTGATGACAAGAATGTGTCATTTTATTTATATTTGTGCACTATTGTCGGTATGAGTAATTTGTCTCAATTCTATGTTATTATTTATCTCGATGCTTATGGGTTGAATTCTGATTTCTGAGTAACTATTTACTCATAAATCTGTCTTTTAATACTGGTTTAACAAATAGTGATATGGTGTGAACAACTTCCTCATATTATTGTTTAATTATTCAAATTACTAATTAAACAATCAATATCATTTTATGAACTTATTCCTAAATGTTGTTGGTTTATTATTTCAGTTAAGAGGTCTCTGAATATAATATGTTTGATATACATAATGTAAGTTAATTGAACTACTTTTTAAACTTGATATTCATTATAAGGCAGACATATTTAAATCCCAATTATTTAAATATCTTGTTCTCAGTTGGGTTAGATCTATATCTTTTTAATTGAAATAGGATTAGGATTTAGTTCCTTTTGCTTGCATTATAGAATAAGTTTGCATTTAGATTTAATTTTACATTCTTATAAGTGCTCTTTCCAAAGAGACAAACTTTAATTGTGGCTTGGCTGAACCCCAAATCAACTTAATGATCACTTTCTTTCCTGATCAACAAGAGGGTTGATCTGATGTCTCTTTTCCATTCGTGGATGAAAGTCATATCATAAGCCATTTTGGAGATTGAGTGAAAGTAACTAGACATAGTTGAACCAGTCAGAACCACCATTTCAAATAGAAAATGAGCCACTTTAAGGTTCGGACCGGGCGATCATCCCCCAATGTTGTTGTAGAAAATTTTGAGGCTTCAACATTTTTGGTGCTACAAGGAGGGCCTAAAACTTGTTGTCTATTGGAGTCTTTGTATTCTAACATTATTTTTATTACAATGGATCTTCTTAAACTTCCAATTTGGAGTTTTATTTCTAGACGTGCATCTTCCAATACTCCACATGAAGTGGTAAGACTATTGTCTCAGGTAAAGTTTAATGGTAAGATAAATTCTTCTGAATATAATCATGCTTTACGATTCATTAAATATTTTTCAAATTCTACTTTTCATGATATTGATGATGGTATTTTATGCAAGATTTTTACTCTTACATTCACGACAAAAGCTAGAAGCCGGTATCGATCAGTTCTAATTGCCTCGATTCACAACTAGGATCAATTTGTTACAATATTCCTTTGTAAATTTGACAGCTATAACTACGGACATGTATGTGATGTTTTTGAAGATTTACAAAGAGTCGAAAATGAATAATTGATTGATTTTACCATCAGGTTTCATTTAAATTGTTTAAAATTTAAGATTGAAGAAAAACTTACTGAAAAGGAATTATTAGATTGATATGAACATATTTTCTCTCTTCCTCCCATTCATAAACCATGTAAAATTATTTCAATCTTGGCTCAAACTCCTTCCAATTACATTAACAAAATTGAGAATTCCAATATGAATATGCAAACAAATGATGATGAAGTGGCCTCTATTATGTACAATCAATTCCTTCATTTAGTGCACACTTCCTACAATATTGATAGTGATCGGGATGCACCTTGACATTTCAGTGAATCTCAATCACAAAGCTTGGGAATTTTTATTATTCAAATGAAAGAAAATACTAGAAATAATCTTGAACAAGAAACCACTTTGAAATCTGAAAATAAGTGCGTGTCAAATTTAGAAGATCAGAGCATAAATTAGCAAGTACAAGTAGCAATTAAAATTCCCAATATACACAACCTGCTATATAAATTTCTGAACTCTTTTATGATGAGCAAATGCCAAATTCAAGACAAAAAAGCAATATTATTCAAGAAAACACAAGTACACAAATGAATGATCTCAAATCTGAAATTTAGAATGAATAGAATGCACAAGAGTTCTCAAATAGAGACATTTATAAATCCATTGCTTATGATTCTAATTTTTCCTTTTTTCTTGATATTTTTGTTAATAGAAATTTATCCCCTCTTAACATCAATGATATTTCAGAAAACAGAGAGACTGATCTTAAGGAATTGCCAATTAATTTTTATCAAGATAGAGAATTAATTATTGATCATTCTTCTAGCATTAATGAACATGTTTCATATTCTTTCTTGTTTTGATACATTGAATGGGATCGAAGGGAATTTTAACGAATGTCATGAAGTCATTTATGATAGTTACTTTGACATTGAAGATATTGATTCGTCTCATTCTCAACTAAATCCTCATGATCAAAGTCAGATTGCATGTGAATATGAGGAACACTCTAATTTAGAAATTGTTTCAAATAATTCTCATTTTCAGACAATTAATCATACTCATGATCTCAACATTCAAGAAACCAACCCAATCTATGATTTATATCTCTCATTCATATTCATAGTCATGATCCCTTTCTAATTCAAAAGTTGGTATTATAAATCATTCGAATTATATTATTCCGACCAAGTCTTGTGAAAAGGAAATTGTTTTAAATCAATCCCAACTATGTTGTAACAACAATTGTAACACTAGTGTAAATTATGATTTGATTTTATTATTTTTCTTTCACTTATTTTGTTTAAATTCATATTTGTTTTATGCTTTTAATTTTCAATTTTTAGATAATTTGTGCTGGCATATTGAGCAACTTAGTATTGAACACTCAATTTATATGTTGTCTGAATGGGAAATGAAGTTTCGGATTCTAATCATGAACATCAAGAGTTATTTCTCTTCGAATTTCAACTGATGTTCATTTATTATCGATTACTTCTACCTTCTCAAAGGCAGTGTCAACAAGAGAGTGTATTTTCACAATATGACCAACAATCTAATTCAATTAATAATATTCCACTCTATCAAACATATTTTCATCCATTTTTCATAGACCCTTTTGAAAAATATTTGGAAAGTTTTCTTTCATGGAAGATTGTTAATAGTTTAACACTTGTACATAACACTAACAAATTTATGCAGGGCATTGAATCTATAAACTCATTTTCACAATCTGGCCTATCATCCCCTCTTTTGAATCCCTTCCAATCTTTAATAGAAATTCATCAACGTTTCTATGATCCAATTGAAATTCAGTTGGAAAGTACATTTCAAGAGAAGGTAATTGTAAATAAACTACTAATAGTAACGATGCATTTTAAAATCAGATTTGTTTTCTTTAGTTTAATTTTATTTGTTTTTTTGTTACTAATAATTGATTTGTACATACATGCAGGAATTAAAATTCTTACATGGTTACATTGGAAGTATAACGATACCTAGTCATGTTTCCTTCATTAAGTTAGAATTAGGAGTATATTAATTTAGATTAGATTTCTTTTCTGTTAGTACTTATTTCATTATTTCAGATTTTAATAAAGCAAGTAATGAATATGTCTTCTTATGGGCATTCCCTTTCATTCTCGGAAAAAGAAGCTTAGAATATTTTAGAAGCTCTTAGATCATACACATTTGTGAAAAACACTTGATTGTCTTATTTTGCAAAAAAATCATCATGATGATCATACATGAATAAATTCCAAGAATTTGCTACAACTTAACAATTTTTGGATTCGTAAGTATTTTTGAAAAGGAGTTTGTTTTCACCACTCTTGTATTCCACTGTAAATTGGAGGTGGATGAAATTTAATGAAAACTCAGTACTTAACATTTTTAAGATCAAATAAGTAGATGATACTGAACATGAGAGAAATTGAAGATTCATGAGGTAAAATTACAACCAAGATTCTTCCAAGTATGCATTTTACAAGATCATCTTCATCTATTGTTTGATTTTTTATTTCATGTTTTATTACCTATTTATGTTCTGTTTATTTTTGCAGGTCTTCATTGCTTTGATTTTAGAGACTTGAAACAAGCAGGCAACTATTTTAAATCTGTAGCATGCTCAGGGAAGTATTAGTTTTTTTGTCAGAATTTGAGGATTCATTAATTTTCCTTATATATTTCATTAAAAATCCATTTATACTTTTAAAAACATTATCGAGAAATTCATGTTGGATCATTATAATATCACAACTCTCCTCATAAGAAAGTTGCAATAACATCTTCCTCTGATCAAATAAACTGATGGCTCATCAAATTATTGAATGGAGTTTTTTATAGAAAGGAAAAATTGAGTTGGGCACTTTTATTTTGAATCCTTTAAAACATACCAATCTCATCGTATTGTTGTATATCATTACCAGAGCATCCTAATATCGGGAAATTTCATATAAAACATCAATTGAAGTATTGCATTATCCACCCAATTCCGGACTCGATACCACATTTAATTCTAGTTCTGAAAGATGTCACATCTGTTTATAAATCACAATTTTGGTTGAAGTGCATGTTTTAAAAGTTCTGATGTCTTGGACCTGATATGGCATTTAAATTCAGTTTTGAAAGATATCGCATCCGCTCATAAAATCACAATTTCAATTGGGGCATACATTTAAAAATTCTTGCGATATCCCAGATTCGATAAGAGATTGAATCCACTTAATAAAACTATCGTGTCCATTCTATATCACATATCAATGTATCAACGATATTGCATCCCGTATTCAAAATCTTCTGATTTCTGATTTATTATAAAATTCAAAGCAGGTCCCACCAGTGAGCCACATCATCTATCACAATCCTATTATAGCCAGAATCATATCATCATTTCCTTTTGTTAACAATTTCGATCGCCGATATGACTATTCTCCAATATTTGAATTGCTTCATCATAATTTTCTATTGCATAGGCTTACATCGCAACTTTGCCATCACAACACTTATATCACATCGTGAAACTCAAATCACATATTGTCTTGACATCCCCTGATGTGATAAACTCTAATTTATGCCTCTCTACCTTTATCTTTTAATTGTTATATCCAATCACATATCAACAAAGGTGAATCTTGTAGTTTGAAAATTATGCATGGCAGAAAACTTGCGATGCAAAAAATTCGACAAGGCATTGTATAAAAAATTTTAAGGCATTCTTGGGTAGCCATTGTGGTAATGAAACAATTAATAATAAATTTGAAATATAGTTAAATCATTTTTAGATTTCTCTTATAATTCAGTTTTAAATTATCACACTATATTTAAATATATGAAATTCAAGACCGCTCCATCTATACTTTTGTTTTACACTGTCTTGGATTTGGTCTTGATTTTGAACAATTTATGAAAATCATGGAGTTAATACAAAACTTGTAATATTAAGGGAACATTCATTGTTGCAATTCATTACGAAACATATCTTCATTCTAATTTGATGAGTTTGGGTCATTTTCAGATTCCTTGAGCATGAAACATTGCTTTCTTAAATTATTGCTTGTCTTAGTACAAATTTAATAATGATGATTTTGGTTTATAATATTACGTTTAGTTTAACTTCTTCATGCTTTGAATTCTAATTAAAAGAATAAGTTAGCTAGTATTGGAGAAGATGATACCTCTCAGGTAAGATTAAATGCAATTCTCCAATGGTAAGTTTCATGTGTCCATGTTCATTTATTTTTCATCCATTTACTTTTAGTTTCAATTTTGTTTTTTAATTTTCGCTGATATAAAACTTTGTTTTGTAGTGCTTCATAAAACTTTTCAAACCTCCACAGATCAGATTTTGAAGCTTATTCCGCTTTTCCTAGTTTGCTTTCAAATTTTTAAAAGATGCAGGGATGATCCTCTTCAAATCAACTACAGTAGGGAGTTTCTGAACTTTTAGTTTGTTTCTTTAATCATTTCTTTTCTTAAAAAATGGTTAAGATGATGCTTTGAAACAAAACAATTGACACCAGACATAATTTTTTTCGTTGTCGATAAATTTTATCATCAATGCTATCAGAAGCCAAAATGCTTATAACTCTGCAAGATAAAATTTATCTAAATCTAAACAAAATAAGGAACATTCACATGATTATTTTCTTTCACTTTGTCTCATTGAGACATTGGTATAGACTGTCCTCTTGGAGTTTATATTTTAAAAATTTGGATTTTTCTTTCACCTTTTCACCTTCTTCATTTTTATTTTTTATTGTTGATTTCTTTTCTTATTTTAGATTATGAATTCTTTCTATTTTCTTTTCAGTTTTGTTTTGATTTTGGTGACTCTGCCATGATATATGTGAAAGGACCTTTCTTGTCCAACAAAGGTTGACATACAGGGGGAAATCTTAACTCTCCCTACATTAGTGAATTTCATTTATCATTAAATGCATATCCTTATGGAACCATATTCCTCTTGCTTTAAATCTTTTTCATGGAGGAACAGACATCCTTTTTGGGAGATTGAGTTTACTTTTTCAAGAAAAGAATTGATTTGAATTTAACATAATGAATCCCTCCTACCCCTCCACATAAAAGCCTTTGATTGATAGCTGTAGGAAAAGAATTTGGAGCAAAAATTATGAAACTATTATGTCTATTAAACATAAATATCTATTACCATCCCACCTATTTCACTCAAATGCATCATAAACTACAAGCTTGCAAATATGCTTATCAAAAGAGAGATTAAAGAGGAAGCATGAGCAATACAAGTAAACCTATCAAGGCTATGAATGCTCGCTGGCAGCGGGACTAGGCTTGTATGGCATAAAAGACAACTTTGTTGGGGCACTGTTCAGGCTCGCTGGAAGCGAAGCGATGTTAGAGACAATCATAAAATGGATATATGATTTATCAAAAACTCTTATCTCTACCTTCTTCTATTATTATATGAGATAGTTTTAAAACAAATTTTCCCAAATTTGGATTCATGAATTTTACTCTAATCTTCTTTGAGTACTTATTTTTATAGACTCATATTGCTTAATCTATTTTATGTGGGACCTATGGAAATATTTTACAATTAGATAATTTCGTGAACTCCATTATTTTTAACATTTGGATAAATTAAAATTTATTATCTTTAACCATATATAACGGGTTCTTCCTGGTGTGTCACCATTGTTGTAGGAAAACCCAACACCCTTCATTATTTCAAATAATAGGGACCATTTCCATTGATTTTTGGCTAAACATCTTTTATGATTTTCATTTAAGTTAATTGTCTTACAATTTTGTTCATTTTTTAGTTTTCATCGGATTTCTATTTTGATTGTTTCATTGAATCTGACTTCTTACTAGCTTTCCATCGATACTTGTTTCGATTTATGTGGTTAACTGGTTTTTAATGACATTTCTTTAGAAGTTTGATCGTTTTCTTGCCTTGACTAAAATGTAGATAAATGTATAATATTTCGATTTTTCATAGCTAATTAATTTTAATGGTCATTCATTGTAAATATTAACTCTTATTTAGTTTTTACAAATATTATTTCATTTCACTAACGGTCCTACAAAATGACCTTGCTAATTCATACAATGGATGAAAACGTGTTTCATAATCTTGGTAATTTACTCCAATTTATTATTTTAAAACAAGTTGCCAAGACCGATTCTCAAAATTTCAAAGTGGCTATTTGTAGGATTATTAATTCCACGCATGCCCCACTTCATATCACTTCCTTCTTTCCAAAATCCCGATCTAAAAAATGCGATCCAAAAATTGCGATCAAGAAATGTGATCAAAATTTATGATTTTAAAATTGCGATGAAGAAATGCGATCATTTTTGTGATTTTAAAATTGTGATGCCATATTGCGATTGCGATACATCGTAAATCACATATCGCAAATAAAATTTGTTTTATGCGCTTGTATTTAAAAAAGTTCGATATGCGATTTGGAAAAAAATGCACGGGTTAAGAAGTTTTAATATAAGGTTTCTCCTTATGCCTCCCATACCTCCATCGCAGTCACCCTCACGTCACCCCACCTCACCTCCATTACCTTATCCCTCCATAAAATCACGTAAACCTCCGTATAACTCCATGCTCTCACCTCTCACCACCCCCTTATCACTTATATATTATGGTTGATTTCAATGGCTTGTTTAAAATATTAAAATATAATATTTTAATTATAATATAATTAATTATATAATTATAATTCATATTATAATATAAGTATTATATAATAATATATTTTAATTATTACATTTTTTAATCTTGTTTAATTAAAATTGTAATAAATTAATAACATAATTACAATAATTAGTACTAAATTAATTAATATTAGCATTTTGAGCTAGGATAAAAATTCTGATTTTTAGCTAAGGCAACAAAAATTCCAGAATTCTGGCAATTTTGATATACCAACTTCAAAAGCTCATAAATGAAGTTTTACTTGGCCAAATGAGGCCCAAGATGGCTCATTGGAAAGATAAAATCATGGAGAAAATTTATGAAGTAGTTTAGTTTCAAAATTTGATCATTTATTGTGTCTAAAATCCAGCAGAATACCAGGCTCAAAATTTTTAACAAAATCAACTTTTTGAATTTTATTTTTCTGTATTCTTATTAGCTTATGTTGTCCTTGAACAATTAAATCACTACAAGCATAAATAGAAAGCTTAGATTCCATTTTCATTTATTTATTTAATTGAGTTTGTTTGGATTTTATTTATTTATTCTAGATTTAGCATTTTGATTTTATTTTTATATTTTAATTTTGTTTTGATTGTTTTTACAGGAAAAACAATTGAAGAGATGAGAAGAATAATATCTCAATCAATGAGAATGATCCAACAATAGAAGGATGGATTTTTGAGCCAATAAAAATTGATGGAGCAAATTTATTCCGTTGAGAATTACTTTGTAAATATTATAAATACCAGATTGTAGAATGTATTAAGGGCTTCTCTCCTCTGCAATTATGGAATTATAAAAGAACTTCTGTAATAGGGATTTAATGCTGAAGCTGGGAGGAGTGAAAATCTTAGATCTGGGGATTATGGAGGATTTTTCTTTTGCATTCTGAATTATGTATGATGAGCAAAGTTTGCACTTCTGCAACTCTTGTTGTAACAACAGAAGTTCAAGCAATGTAAAAGACTGTTAGAGACCAGAGCCAGAGAAATAGATTCAATAAGTGGTATTTCTAATGCTACTGTTTTAAATACTAGTTTCATTTTATGATGGAAGGAATGTGTCATTTTATTCATATTTGTGCACTATTGTCAGTATGAGTAATTTGTCTCCATCATATGTTATTATTTATCTCTGCTATTATGGGTTGAATTTTGATTTCTGAGTAACTATTTACTCTTAAATATGTTTTTTAATATTGGTTTAACAAATAGTGATATGGTGTGAACTAATTCCTCATATTATTATTTAATTATTCAAATTATTGATTAAACAATCAATATCATTTTGTGAACTTCTTCCTAAATGTTGTTGGTTTTTCAGTGAATAGGTCTCTGAATAGAATATGTTTGGTATACATAATGTCAGTTAATTGAACTACTTCGTTAGCTTGATATTCATTATAAGACAAACATATTTAAATCTCAATCATTTAAATATTATGCTCTTAGTTAGGTTAGATCTATATTGGATTAATTGAGATAACATTACGATTTAGTTCCTTTTGCTTGCATTATAGAATAAGTTTGGATTTAAATTTAATTTTACATTCTTATAAGTCCTCTTTCCAAAGATGCAAACTTTAGTTGTGGCTTGGCTGAGCCCCAAATTAGCTTAAGGATCACTTTCTTTCCTGATCAGCAAGAGGGTTGATATGATGTCTCTTCTCCATTGGTGGATGAAAGTCATATCATAAGCCATTTTGGAGATTGAGGGAAGGTAACTGGACCTAGTTGAACCAGTTGGAACCACCATTCCAAACAAAAAAGGAGTTGCTTTAAGGCCCGGACGGGTGGTCTCCCCGCAATGTTATTGCAACAAATTTCAAGGCTTCAACAGGTGGTTAGGGATCTAGTTGATGAAGAGAAACAAGATAGGAAAGTAATAAAATTGAGAAAGATTTTGGTTATGGATGGTATGTTTCTGCAAGTATATAATGTGGTTGGTGCATTATCAATCTAGAAAATATTGATAGAAAAGTATGAAACGTCAAATAATCATTGGGAATTTTACTATATGTTACTCCAATTTTTGGGGAAATTGGGATGTGGAGAAAGGTGGAGATGAATATTGCTAATGCAGGGATGTTGTGACATCTTGGAGATGTGTGGAGACCCTCCAGGTGATGGAATGTCATATGGGATGTATCCCTAACATATGTGTATCCATCCCAATTATTATTGTATAAAATAAATAAAAAGTAGAATTTTTTATACAATTTATACAAATAAAGCAACAACATCCCACCACTATTTGCATCACATAATTTGGAAATCACTTTTTAAAATAGGAGAATCAATGTACTTCTCATTTTTAAATTGTCAATGCCCAAATGAAAACAAAATATAGTGATACATCATTAAATTCATTATCATTTAAACAATAAAGGTATAAATATTAACATAAACAAAGATAACAAAAAAAGAGAAATGGAACACAATTTGGTCCATTACAATTAACCTCACATTGGTCCTGTACATGTATGCATTTCATGAAACTATCAACATCCTATCTGGATATGTCAAGCCAACGATCCCCAAGTTCAAATCTGGTGGATACTCTTGACTTTTGTGGTTGAGTAAACTAAAAAACATTAATGCTTCTTCACGTTTGTACTAAAATATTTCTTTTTAGCCTTTAAATGCACTTGGAACATGGTAGAAAATCTCAGGAAATCCACAATTTCTTTTTTGTCATTGAATGCTTCTTGTCCCAAAATTTCCAAATTTAACCTTTGAAAATACACAAACAAGAAAATGCTATGTGATGGTGGTGGAACCTTTATCCAAAGAAAATCACATTTCCTTGTTGTTGTTGTTGCTATTTTTGTTTTTGTTTTTTTAATGTTTCTATGAGGATGAACTCTAGTAAGGAAAGTTTTAGAGTATCAACAAGCATTGAGGGCATCTCATTTCTATACAAGAAATCACCATTTAAGTCCTCAAGTATCAGGGATGAACAAGGGATAAATTTAGATGTTTCCAAGTTCAAGAGGCATGGAGAGTATAGGGGACATGTACCTATGGAACATTGATTTTACCTTCACATTTTTCTTTCTTAAATGAAGGTCAAATAAAGTGATTTAATATTTAAGCCACTTGCTAGAATTGAAGGATTGTGTGCTAGTTTCATTTTGTATTTAGAGTGTTGGCTTGTGAATTTTTGGTATTTATATCCTTAAAAAGTCAATATCTAATGATTCAAACGTTTTTTGAGATGCTTAACAATGCTTACAACTCATCTGGCATTACATTTGAAATATTGTCAAGCCAATTATTCGAGAGGGACAGGTGGAATAAGTAGTTCAAAATCAAAGGAGGAACATCCAAAAGTACTTTTGCATTTAAGTTCAAAGAAAAAGGTAAAATGACAAGGAGGAGGAAACCAAAATGGGGGTATAATTACATGAATGTGAATATAGGTAAATTTGGTGGCTCTAAGAATTTGAAATGCTATTATTGTGATAAAGTAGGCACTTTGAAGAAAGATTAGAAGAAAACATAGTGGGGTATTAAATGTAACAAAGAGTAATGTAGAAAAGTATGGAACATGTGGTAAATCTTGATGATACTTGTGCTTTTATAATTTCTTAGAGGGGGGTAAGCCTTTTATTGATTAGTATTTGTTGGCATGAGGTTGAAAAAACAATTCCACTATGAAGGGTAGTGATTGAGAATTGGTGTGAATTATGCACATGATACATTGGAGATTGAAACATTCCACTTTATAATGTGAGGGAGGATAAACTTCCTTAACCTAGAGAAGAATGGCTAAGAAAGAGTCCAAAAAAATTATGTAAACAAGATGTACAATAAATTCATTTTGTTTTATTGGTTTTGTGGTAAATATATTGAACATCAATATTGTAAAATGTAAAAGGAAAAATTGAATATAAATCTTCCGTGGAGGTTGAAGAAAAACTTGCTCCAATGGAAAAGCTAGAAATATTCATATTGTTACAAACTGTGGCAATACAATTAGTGAATTTGTAGTTTGGTGTAAAAAGTGGCATATGTAAAAGTGAGAGGTCTAGTTTTTAGGCAAGATTGACATTATGGATATGATTTTACATAGGATAAAGGTTTGGTTTTAAGGATTGATATAGTTAGTGATTTTTTTTGGGTATGTTGCTTAGTTTGGGAGTTGCGCCCAATCATGAGGTTTTGAACCTATGTCCTCACAGAAGGAGTGCTTTAACAATACACCCTATCACTGTTTATTCTATGCCTCAAGTTCGATATAGTTTGAAATTTAAGTGTAAAAAAGAATCGTTTATTGGGGTTAAAATCAACTTGTGCATTTATGGTAGGTGGGTTGAATTTCACAGAACAATGAATATAATTTAGCTAATGAGTGAAGGTGGTTGATGGCTTGTCATGCTTTCCATCAACCATGTTAGATACAATACAAATTATATTTTATCTCTCATTTTGTGGAAACTTTGAACATTCATTCTTGGTGTATAATCGAGAGAGGCACTTGGTATGAAAGAAAAAGACATCATGATGAAAAGTTGTGGACAACCAAATGGATAATTTCTAGTAGGTTGACTTCCATTGTGATTATATTTAGTGGTGGGTTGTGTTGGCGAGGAATTTTTTTTTTTAGACTTCTTCGTTAAACCCTTGAATCTCATTGGGAACATGGTATAGTGGGACTAGGCCAAATGTTTTATGCCCCAAGTTTAGTGCTATTTTTGGATTTACAAATTTATTTATAGCAAGGAAAATATATTAAATAATATGCACAAAATTAAATAAAACACATAAATGAAATTTGTACAAGTTTTGCAACAATGAAGTGAAAGAATATATAAATGTGTAATATGTAACAACATATCAAAATTATGAACAATTTGAAACTAAAGAGAAACAATTTATGGAAAAAAATAAAACAATGTTCATAAGCCACAAGGCTATGCAAGCACTTGAAAATTATGCTATAAAAATAAGTTAAATAAATTTTAGCTAGAAATTGCTCATGCAAAATAGTCAAATTCAGATAAATATGCACACATATGGATGACTGGAAAATGACTAATTATTTATTCAAAATTGTGAGTAAAATCTTGTGTCTAGAAAGTTTCTAAGAAAGCTATTGGCTAGAATTCAATTCAAAATGTTTATGATGTGATGGAATCATACACAAACATTCAAAGAGTAAAAATGATATGAAACAACAATAAGGAATCCTTTTGGGCAATCTGATAGGATTAAATTAACAAGACTTCTTTGCAAAATTAACAACTAATAGCACAAAACTTATGTGCTAGACGTTCTATTAACATAATAAAAATGCAGGAAATAAGGATCACTTGAAAATTCTTAGAAGAATGAGATGAATCTATCTTCCACTTTTTCTCTCCTTTGAATGAGTCTACTTCTACCAAACATGCAAGCTTCTTGAACTCATAGGATAATGAATTAGAGGAAAATAATGACAACTTTAAATGTGTGCTTACCTATCCTCACAAAGTATTCTACCTTTCCTGCATAGGATACTTTCCCTTTTGTATAAAATAACATGTTATGAATCATAAATGTATCAAAAAATATAATGTTATCATCAAAACTATCGTGCTTAAACCGTACTAAAAAATATTGCTGAAAGTGTGTCAAAATCCAAAACTAGAGTGCTAAAAGTGTATCATATAAATATACTAACAATAAAATTGAAATTTTCCACTCTGACTCATATGCTAAAATAAGATTGTATGTAGTGTGAAACCATAAATCAAACATGCATACTATGATATATGAGGGTCCTTGTGAATCTCATTGCCTTTGCTACCCTCTTTCTTACCCCAATAATGTCTTTCAACGAAGATATCCTCTATTGAGGTTTCCCTTTTCTCACCATGTCCTGTAGTGGAGGTGCAAGAATGGGAGGACGTAGCTCCAGATGAAGAGTGAGCATGGGTTGCTGGAGAGGGATGAAGTTTAGAAACAACACAATTCAAAGATGACTTAAAAGGTTGATTTGGATGCAAGTTCATAACTTACAAGGTTGTATTGAGAGCATGAGATGAATGAGGTTGAGGATGGTCATAAATTGAAGGCCACCTCACATATACTGGTGGCTTCCCAATAGGATTTGGATCACATCCATCAAAGGTGGGTGGATACTGAGGAGTAATGGGTTGCTATGGGGAAACTATACATTTCTAGGGTGTGGAAGAGGCATGTTATGTGAAGGTTGTGCAGATGGTTGGGGTCATAGGCCTCCCAAATATAAATTCCTCGTTTGGGTTAGTTGATGACATTCCTCATAATTGGAATCCAAGTGGAGAACCAAATCCTTTTGTTTCCTTCTTGTCTCCATGTAACATTTCCTCATCCTCATTAGCCCCTTCTATTATTATAAGATCTTTGATTGTGAAATATCATGATGTATATATAAAATTCTACTAAAACTATTGGCTTGAATTCAATTCTATCTTTATGATGTGATGGAATCATACACAAGCATTCAGGGAGTAAAAATTATATGAAACAACAATAACGAATCCTTTTGGGAAATATGATAGGATTAAATCAACAAGCCTTCTTTGCAAAATTAGCAACTAATAGCACCAAAATTAAATGCTAGACCTTCTAGCAGCATAATAAAAATGCAAGAAATAAGGATCACTTGAAAATTCTTAGAAGAATGAGATTGAACCTACCTTGCACTTTGTTTCTCCTTTGAACGAGTCTACTGCCACCAAACATGTTACCTTCTTGAACTCATGGAATCATGAAATAAAGGAAAATAATGACAAGTTTAAATGTGTGGATACCTATCCTCACAAAATATTCCACCCTTACTTCATATGATCCTTTCCCTTTTGTATAAAATAACATGTCAAGCATCATAAATTTATAAAAAAATATAGCGTTGTCATCAAAACTATCATGCTTAAGTTGTACTAAAAAATGTTTTTGAGAGTGTGTCGAAATCCAAAACCAGAGCGTTGAAATTGCATCATATAAATATACTAAAAATTAAATTTAAAGTTGTCACCATGACACATATGATGAAATAAAACTGTATGCAGTGTGAAACCAAAAATCAAACATGCAGAACATGATAGCTTAGGGTCCTTGTGAATCTCCTTGCCTTTTTTGTCCTCGTTCTTACCCCAAGAATGTATTTCAGGGAAGATATCCCCTACTGAGATTTCCCTTTTCTCATCGTTTCCTGTAGTGGAGGTGCAAGAATGGGAGAATGTGGATCCATATAAAGAGTGAGAAGGGTCTACTAAAGGGGGATGAAGTTTAGAAATAAAAAACTTCAGAGATGGTTACAAGGGTTGATTTAGATGCAAGTTCATAGCTTGCAAGGCTATAGAGGGAACATGAGGTGAATGAGGATGAGGATGGTCAAAAATGGAAGGCCACCTCACAAATATTGGTGGCTACCAATAGGATTTGGATCACATCCATCAAAGGTGGGTGGCTACTAAGGAGGAAAAGGTTGCTATGGTGGAAACTATAAAATTCTAGGGTGTGGAAGAGACTTTTTATGTGAAGGTTGTGTAGATAGTTTGGGTCATAGGCCTCCCATATATAAATTCCCTATTTGGTTTAGTTGATGACATTCCTGATAATTGGCATCCAAGTGGAGAATCAAATCCTTTTCTTTCCTTCTTGTTTCCATGTAACATTTCCCCATCCCCTCAGCCCCTTCTAGTAGACATTATATAAACCAACGCTCCCTGTGTGTTTCGCGACATGGACTAACTACCTCTCATGGATCCTTATCTCTGGCGATGTGATCATTGAATAAAAGATGTGGGTTTTGATCTAACGACAATCGTGGTTGCCAACAAGTGGAATTAGAGTGTAGCTCACGAGTTCAATACACACCCAACTCACGTTGGGGGGTGGGGGATTGTTGGAAATTGGATAAACCAACACTCCCCGTGTGTTTCACGACATGGACTAGCCACCTCTCGTGGATCCTTATCTATGGCGATGCGATCATTAACTAACACCTACGGGTTTTGGTCTAACGACAATTGTGATTCCTAACACCTTCTATTATTATAAGGTCTTTAACTATGAAAGGTCATGATGTATACATATAATTATGTGAAAACTATTGGCTAGAATTCACATTGAAATGTTTATGATGTGATGGAATCATTCACAAACATTCAAAGAGTCAAAATAATATGAAACAACAACAAAGAATCCTTCTAGGCAATTTGATAGGATTAAATCACTAAGCCTTCTCTACAGAATTAGCAAGTAATCGCACCAAAATTACATGCTAGACCTTCTATCAACATAATAAAAATGCAGGAAACAAATATCACCTGAAAATTCTCAGAAGAATGAGATGAATCTATAATCCACCTTTTCTCTCCTTTGAATAAGTCTACTATCACCAAACAAGTCAACTCCTTGAACTCACAAAATAATGAATTAGTGGAAAATAATGACAACTTTAAATTTGTGCATACCTCTCCTCAAAGAGTATTCTACCCTTCCTTCATAGGATCCTTTCCCTTTTGTATAAAATAACATCTCATGCATCATCATTGTATCAAAAAGTATAGTGTTGTAATAGAAACTATCATGCTAAAACCGTACTAAAAAATATTTTTAAAAGTGTGTCGAAATGCAAAACTAGAGTGTTGAAAGTGCATCATATACATATATTAAAAATAGAATTGAAAGTTGTCACCATGATTCATATGCTAAAATAAAACTATATTTAGTGTGAAACCATACATCAAACGTGCAAACTATGATAGCTCAGGGTCAATTTGAATCTCCTTGCCTTTGCTATCCTCCTTTTTACCCCAAGAATGTATTTTAGGGAAGATATCCTCTACTGATATTTCCCTTTTCTCACCCTTTCTTGCATTGGAGGTATAAGAATGGGAGGACATGGCTCTAGATGAAGAGTGAGCAAAGGTTGCTAGAGGGTGATGACGTTTGGAAACAAAAAACTCTAGAGATGGCTACAAGGGTTGATTTGGATGCAAGTTCATAGCTTGAGGGGTTGCAGAGGGAACATGAGGTGAATGAGGCTAAGGATTGTCAGAAATGGAAGGCCACCTCACATATCCTTGTGGCTTCCTAATAGGATTTGGATAACATCCATCAAATATGGGTGACTACTGAGGAGGTAAGGATTACTATGGGAGAAGCTATACAACGCTAGGATGTGGAAGAGGAGATGTTATGTGAAGGTTGTGCATATGGTTGGGGTCATAGGCCTCCCAAATATAAATTCCCTATTTGGATTAATTGATGACATTCCTCATAATTGGCATCCAAGTAGAGAACCAAATCCTTTTGTTTCTTTCTTGTCTCCATGTAACATTTCCCCATTGTTATGAAACCAACTCAAGAAAAGATAGAAAAGATAGATCAACACCTTATAATTTAGCCTCTTCGAGGGGGCAACCTCCTTTACATTACATAAATGA
>APFE031276874.1:0-13947 GCA_000404065.3 Pinus taeda | reverse complement strand
TATTGGTATCTGGAAGACATACTTGAATGTGACTTTAAATCCTTCAAGTTACTTGTGTTCGATGTCAAATGGTTCACGCTACGAATCCATGAACATGAACTGAATAGAAATGTTATTGAGCATGATAACAGATTTACAATGGTTGATATAAGGAATGTTGAGCCAGGATCATATTCATACATTCTTCCAATCTAATGTGAACAAGTATTTTACATAGATGTTCCAAGTAAAGTAGGTTGGTCATATGTTATTAGATATGATGCCAAAGGAAGGTCGTAAAATATAATATAGTGAAAGAAGATGATGTAGAGGAGTAGGGGGTTCATGCAGTGTAAGACGAAAACGTCAAAGAAGTTAAAGGAACACATATTAATCAATGCAATGTTATCTTGGATGAACTAGATGATATTGACGTTGTGTCAAACACAGAACTTGAAGAAGTTGAACGAAATGTAGAAGAGCATGTACCGAATGATGATATAGACGATGATAATGATTCTGATATGGTGAATTCTTTGAATATGAATTTTGAATTGGATGATGCAGATGATGAGTTGGATGAGGGATAATATTAATGTTATCAAAATTTTGAATAGTACGAGGTATGTATTTATATGTTTTTAGTTGGTTTGTTCTCTTTCGTTCACCTTAAATTTTTATTTTCCTAGTTTTTATGTTTGAATGTTACTGTATTTATTTCAAATATATTATAGTAGATCTAGATAGGTATTCAAGGACTTGAGAGTGATGTTGGGGGAGGGGGGAGAAGAGGGCCATATGAGCTTCACTTCACATGTTTGGCCTTGTTCAGTAGCGAATATATTATTCTTGAAACGAAGAGAAGCTCATTTACATTTATACGATCATTTCCAATTTTAAGTTTGGTTCATCTAATAATTTCCAAGGTTTTCCATTTACTAATTATTAGTAGAAATTATACTTTGACCTTGCATACAGTGACCTGTGAATGTGGCCTGTTGTTGTACAAACTAGTAGGCCTAGGGAGTAGGCCAAGGCTAGGATGCACAACAACAATTTGGGACTAAGGCCCACTATCACCACAACATAAGTCCCCTTCTCTTCTTAGATTTTCATTGATGAGAGGAGTCCCATCATTCCCTACTTGTGATAGGTGAGTCTTGGAAAAGTTTTAAAGTAGGGCAAGGATAGTTCATTCGGTGGAAAGATACACTAAAGGATCAAGCCCTAAGAATAGGCTTTAGATATTTCCATGAAAGAGCCCTTGATATTTAAGTGACACAAGACCTAGTGTTGAGGTACAAGTCACGAGGTAGGTATGCCCAAGGTCAAGGTAATGAGAGAAAAGGTTTCTAGGATGATATGCTTCACGAATGTTATGATCCAAAACCTTCAAATAATCCCCTAAGTTTAAGGAGGACCTTTTATGTCCTCAACTTGGTACAATGACTAGGGAATAAAATACCTCAAAATCTTTGTCATCATGTTGAGCCTCTATAAATCATGAGCTCTTATATGTCATGGAAAGTAACAACAAAGTTCCCACAAGGGGGTCTCATAATGATTTTTAGAAAATTGACCAAACTAATGTTTAGGTGTTAAATTTGGTTTATAATTGATTGATTATGCAACATGGTACTAACAAATGATAATATTTTGTTGTTATTGATGAGCTAATGATTTATGTTGAATGATATATTTGTTTCTCTACTACCAGGAGGCATCACCATTATTCTCATCGCCGCCATCATCATCTAAAAGTGTTATCAGTTGATTGTATAATTTATTGTTTTGCACTATCTATTCTTTGCAAGTTTTAGTGAATCGATTTCTAGAGAGCTACAAAAGTCTCTTGAGCTAGTCGTGATGTGACTTAAGAATGGAGCCAATTTGATTTTTTTCCAGTTCATGCTTGTATGCACTGAAATTTGACATGGTTATGGTAGATGTATGCATTGATGATATGGGAGGGTTTTGAGACTCAAATACGACTCAAAGAAATAATCCAACAATCAAAAGAAAAAATTATAACATATATAAATGTCAAGGAGATGAAATTTTTATTACTATTTACTAGTTGTGGGATTATAATGTACTACGTAGTCTAGAGGTTAAGAATACTCCTTACCCTTCCATTTGAGAAAAAATCTTACCCTTCATTGTCATATTTTTCATCATTGTCATCATTGCCATCATCTTTGTTATCTTCATCAACATCATCATCGTCATCTTTTTCATCCACATCATCATTAACATCATCATCATCATTGTCATTGTCATAATCATCATCATCATCATCATCGAAATCATCATCGCCGTCATCATCATCAACATGATTTATATGAAAATGAATGATGCCTCAATGAATCACACATAATTTATTATATGTCTCCTATGCTCCTACGTCCAATCTTTAAGGATATGAGTCCCCATGAATGTAAAAATGATGGCTAGATAGGAACCAATTATAATTGATGTCAAGCTTTTTGTTACTTGTTTTGGGCCTACCCATAAGTACCAATCCACCACTTAACATTTACCAATGAGATGAAATTATGCTTTAATTAATTGACCCCACACAAAGTGATTTGTGAAAGGGGTCAATGCTGATTTTTTTTTCAATTTGTGCTTGGATGCATTGAAATTTAACATGGTTATAGTAGATACATGTGTTGTCAATATGGGAGGGTTTGAAGATTCAAATACGACCCACACAAAGAATTTTAAAAATAAATGATAAAATTATCCATCTAAAATATGAGTCTTTCCTACATGATGAAGACTTGAGCCTTGGGGAAGGTTCATATGAAGAAGACAAGGAGTTCATGCAACATAGATGATAGATGTTGGAGCTAATGGCACTTTGTGATAGGTTAGACTTGGTGATGAAGTTAGCCAAGTGGATTTGTCGAGGGCGACAACCATTTTGAAGTGGGGGAGGATGTCAGGACCTCGAGTTGGCAACAAGGCCAATGGAACCAAATTACTGCCCATGCCCACTCAAAGTGGTGAAAAACCATGGTAGAAACCGAAGTACGACCATGGAGGTGTTACCTACAATACAAGAAGGCAAGCACCCCAAGCGCACTTGCACGAAGGTAGGATACCCATAGGAAAGTGGGGCGTGCACGATGGGAAAACTAAATGAGTGAAATGAACCAAGGGCATCATGTTCATTACAAGGGAACATGCCCTGGGCATGCCCACACGAAGGTGAGGTGCCTATGCACCCAAAGACAACTTGCGCAACATGACGATGGGCGGACAAGTTGGGCATGTTGGGTGGACTGGGCGAGTTGGGCGACGAGTGAAAAAAGTGACATGATGATCGAGCAGATGTGCAAAATAAGAAAGGACAAGACGTGCAAGCGGTCAGGTGAACGGTGACATATGAGTGAAGCCACCAATGAGAAAATTCATAGCGTGACATGCACGATACGATGAACGATCGAGCCCTATGCACGCCCGCATAAAGGCAAGATAGGGTGCTTGTCCTACAGGGGTGCTCGTGCGACAAGTTAGTGGGCCGACTCAGCCTAGTAAGGGGTGCCCGCACAAAAGAAGTAATGTTAGCCCATGACTTCCCATGCCATCTCAAAGTGGTGAAAGACTAAAGTACTAACTGAAGTGTAACCTTGGGGGTGTGGCGTGCACAACATGGAGGCTAGTTCCTTAGGCACGCTCGCATGAAGGTAGGGTGCTCGAGTGCCCAAGGGAAAATGGGGTGTGCACGACAGACGAAATGATGGGAAAACTGAAGGAGTGAAGTGAGTTGAGGGGATAATTTCCATGACAAAGGGGCATGCCCACATGAAGGTGGGGTGCCTAGGCACCCAAATGTGAATTGCATGACAAGATGATGGGAAAATGAGTTGGGAACATCGAGTGAATTAGGCGAGTTGGGTGACTGTTGAACCAAGTGACATGATAGTTGGGTAGACATGAAAAATAAGCAAGTATAATATGTGCGAGAGGTTAGGTCAATGATGACATATGAGAAAATAAAATGATGGGAAAATTCATATTGTGTCGTGCATGACAGGGCAAATTCCTGTACCCTGGGTGCACTCGCATGAAGGCAAGGCACCTTGGTGCCCATGGGAGCATCGTGTGCTGGTAACTTTGTGTGGATCAAGCAAATTGGGAAACAAGTAAATTGGGTGACACAGTGGTCGAGCAAATATGAAAAATAAGAAAGGACAAGATGACGAGTAGCGGGTGAACAATGACATATGAGAAAAGCTACCGACGGGTAAAGTCATAGTGTGATGTGCACGACATGGAAAATGCTTGCACCCTAAGCGCTCCCTCATAAAGGCAGGACGCCCATGGGGGTGTTGTGTACTTAGCATGCTAGGGCACTCACCTAACAGGAGCGCCTGTGTGACAAATTGGTGGGTCGAACCGACTTAGCAAGGGGTGCCCACACTAAAGAAGTAAGGTCATCTTTGTCATCATGTTGAGTTTCTATAAATCATGGGATATTATATATCATGGAAAGTAACAACAAAGTTCCCACAAGGGAGTTTGATAATAATTTTTAGAAAATTGACTAAATTAATGTTTAGGTTCTAAAAACTGATTTATAATTGATTTATTATGCACCATGGTACTAACAAATGATAATATTTTGTTGTCATTGATGAACTAATGATTTGTGTTGGCTGATATATTTGTTGCTCTACTACCACGAAGCGTCACCATTAGTTCTCATCACCATCATCATCATCTAAAAATGTTATCAGTTGATTGTATAATTTATTGTTTTTCACTATTTATTCTTTGCAAGTTTCAGTGAATCAATTTCCAGAGGGCTGCAAAAGTCTCTTGAGCTAGTCATGATATGACTTGAGAATGGGGCCAACGTTGAAATTTTTTTAGTTTGTGCCCATATGCACTAAAATTTGACATGGTTATGGTAGATGCATGCATTGAAGATATGGGAGGGTTTTTAGATTGAAATACGACTCCCAGAAAGAAAGAAACCTAAAATCAAAATTTTGAATTGTGTATAATTACTCAAGCATTTAATTATACACCCATTGGAGAATGTATAAAAGGAATTTTGACAAAGTGTATAAGTTATTAATGAATTTTGGAAAGTCACTAAGGTAGAAACATTTTCTTCAACAATTTTGGAATGCTATGAACACAAGTATAATCAAAATGGTACTTAGAATCAACAAATTAAAACAATCTAGTTGTTAATAAGATTTACCTGGGTGGTTGGGAGGAATGATTGTTATCATCCCCACTTATGCTCAATTCTTGTAAGTGACATGTTGAGCTCTTAATGAGTATATCACTGCAATGAGTTCATACTATCCTTGAAATTAATATCTTGTGATGTGTTGCATCAAACTATTTCTAAAAGAAATATTTTGTGATCTTTTCTCAATATTGCTTTTTCAAATGCATAAAATTCTTAATTATATCATGCCATGACTTGTGATATTGCACGTCTATAACTAATGCGAATATAAATGATTTATTTTCTCAACTCCATAAAATGACAAATGTTTCGAAGTACAACTTATATCAATATATTGGATCTTAGTACAATATTAAATAAAAAATAAAACAATTATACCTTAGGTTAAATCTCCCCCATAACTCATTCCAATACATAATCCTACATTTACGACACTATGTCAATGTGTATAAAATTTTTCATGATGCAATAATGAGTAATTTAAGCAAAGGATACTCTCCCATTTTATAATTTGTAAAGGTGACTTGTAAAGGATTTTTACATTCACAAGAAGCTTGTTAGATTGTCCAAAAACCAACCTTGTTTCTTTTTTGGTCAAGTGGTCTAATTTCTCCAGTGATTACATTAGGATTGACATGTGGCTTGAGAAACTGCGACCCAGGGGCATCTAAGCTGTCAAAATCACCCAAGGTTGCACACGGCCCGGGCCACACCGACCCTTAACATGACTAGATTTTTTCCCACAGAGTTTCGAATCGGTGACCTTCACATCACAAAGTGACTTAACAGTACACCCCATCACCGTCTATTCTACGCCCTGTGGGAAACCAACCTTGTGATTGAATTGGAAGTGCTCATCTAAGAAAATTTCAAGGAGTTTTATAATTATTGGAAAATTCATTGTAGGGCTCAACTGCAATATTTGTTTAAGGGATACTATGTTGATCTTTTCAACCCAATGTAGAGGTTAATAGATCAAATCACAAGACTCTACATGAAGATTATCATACTATGAGTCATGGATGTTTATGGCTAACTAAATCCTCCTATTGAGTATTGAATGCCATGCATTAACATTTTTTGTTTCAAGATGCTCTTTTACTCACCAAAAGATGGATTGATTGTGTATTAATGATAGTGATTTAAGACATTATTAGGTCCTTATAATATTAGTGATTCTCCCATTACTATTGTCATTGTAGCCCTTATTATTATTGTTGTGCCCCTATTGTCCCCATATTGTTATTAGTGTGCCCCATAGAAGCCCACTATTGTTTTTTTTTCTTAATTAAGCTAAATTCTATTACTGAAAAATATAGTACACTGAGGCTTTATCATGTGCATGTCCATGCCTGAGTTGGGGCAAAAACAACAAAACAGAGTTTGGACTACCCATGATGGGAAACCAGTCTGAATCAAAAATAAGATTACTAGTATTATCTTGCTGCCCACGTAGGGGAAACCAACAATTACGCATAGTTTTTAATCAGTTTTTCAAGAAAAACAAAAAATCTACCAAATAACCAAATAACAACAAGTTTTCTTGAAAGCTTCATAAAATAATCCATAAAGCATAATTCCCATAACATGAGAATAGTAGACATGTGGCAGGTTGTGTGGCCTATCAGGTGCGTTGCGGAGACGATGGGTGTTCCTCAGCAACGAAGCACCTATAATCCTCCACATCATCATCTGCCTTCTTCGAAGCCTCCGTGTCGTTTGCCTGCTTCGCCGGTTGTTCCTCCATGATAGAAAATCGATAAGGATCCATGTCTTCATCGTCATGCTGGTCCTGGTCCATCTCCTTCCCAGTTTGCTTCATATCTACATAATGAGTGCTTTTCTTGACCATGGCTGGCTCCGCTCTGGTGTGGCCACCACCGTCTGTGGCTTGCTCCTCCTCGTGGATGGTGATGGAATGTGAGCTCCTCGTGACTCTGGCAGGGATCGTTCTGGAATGGCGTCCACCCTCTGTAGCTTACTCCTCCTCGTGAAAGGTAATGGAGATGGTGGTGGTAATGATGGGCTTGTTTAGGGAGCAGTGGTAGTGGAATTGGGTTGAGAGGAGGGGCCACTGTGGATTGGAGGGAATTCCACTGGGTGGAGAAGCAGGGGGTGTCAGATGGAGGCGGAGAGGTCGTGAGCGGCCTCTGCCACTACAAGTGTTTGGGTAGTGACCTGTAGTTAGATGAGCCGAAGAGGAGGTGGTTTGAGAGGCTGGAGGAGGAGGGGGACGAGTCATTCTTCCTTCGATGCCGCCTCTGCGACTACGCATTCTATGGCATGTTCTCGGCATATTAACACCATGAGTATGAGAAATTCTGCCACGATAAGGCTCAGAGTGATGAGAAGGCTCAACAGGTTCAGCGGTCGACTCAGAGGAGGGATTAGCTGCAGAGGCCGAGTGGAAGACGAAATTCCAGACTAGGTTTTGATTAAAGTGGATTCCCGGGCCTAGATCAGTGCAACAAAGGATGCTGCAGTGCCTCCCTGTAGCAGTGCAAGAGCTAGGCGTTGCAGCTGCCTGAGGGCATAAACATTGCAGAGGCAGGGGATAAGAGACAGGGACGGTGGAGTTAATATCCCCAGAGGTCATCATTGCGTGGAGCCAAGGTGGGTAGTTGCAGGCTGGTTGAGGACGACGCCAACTTAAATGCCATTTAAGGCCAGTGTTAATACAATTTATAGACTGATGTGTAGGATTACGGAGGACCATGTGGCATGGCCACTTGCCATCCTGTTATGCCGCCACCTTAATATCTTTGATGTGCACCCGCATTCGAGAGTTGAGCTTCCTTGTGCACCAGGTTAGTGCATGCTTGTAAATGAGTTTGGTCATTTAAGATATTGATGGTTCCTAATTGGAGTACCTGATCATGTTCAACTCCTATGTTTTCCAAAAGATTGGCCACCTTGTTGTTCTCTCTCTTGACGTGAATGAAGGTGGTGGCTCTTCTATTTTTCATCCATTGCTCTATTAGTTCGAGTCGAGCCGCTAGTCTCCAACTGGTAGCGACTCCCGAAGCCAAGGTTCCCATTTGTATTTGGGTAACCATGTGTATAAGGATTTGGGAGTCCCCTTCTATTATAATAGGATGAAAGTTATGTTAATGCACTAGATTCATACCTTGCCATAATCCTTCCAGTTCTGCTGAATTATTTGTGTCCCATCCATTTGAACCAAAGTATACTAGTAGAGGTTGGCCTTCTTGATCTCTGAATATTCCACCATGTCCTGCTTTGCCTGGGTTGCCTTTTGAGGCCCCATCAAAATTTAGTTTGATCACATTTGTTGGAGGGGGATTCTAATGTGAGGGCTGCTTGTTGATAATGGTTGCTTTGTTGTGATCATTTTGAACCTGTTGGATCCTTAATTTCCAGTTGTCCCATATACTCTGTTCCTGTGCCTAAGTGGGGAAGTCCTCTGCATTCCACTATCGGAGTGCCAGGGTTTCTTGAATGTTCCGGCATAAATTGTTCCAAATGATCTCCAATGGAGTGCTTTGATTTTTGAAAATTCTTTTGTTTCTTTCCTTCCAAATTGTCCAAAAAAGGAAGCCCTGGAGGATTGTCCATAGAGCATTTAAAAGTTTGATATTATAGGGAGCAGGGGCCCAATTGCGAATGGTGATTTTGATATCCCCCGAGATTCTGCAAGGCCGCTGACACCTGAAGGTGAGTTCTTCTCATAATTGGTTGGCCATGTGGCAAGAATCCATGATATGAATAGTTTCTCCTTGTTTATTGCAGTTAGGACAATATGATGGTCCCTGGAATCCTCTTTTAATTAGATTGTCCCAAGTGAGAATTCTCTGATGATAAAGCAACCAAGTGAAGGTAGAGACTTAGGGCCATATTCTAGTAGTCCAGAGACGAGTCCAAGCGGGATCTACTCGTTCCCGTGTTTGGAGCATCAACTTATATTCTTCTTTTGTTGTATAAATTCCCCTTGGAGTGTAACCCCATCTCAAAACATCTTTTTCATTTGTACATCTGATTTTCCTGTTGGTGAGTTCCTTGTGTAAATCTTTATAGTAGTCTTCAGTTTCATGATGTATTATCTGTTCAGTTGGTTTCCATTGCTTGAAGCCTTGATTGAAATCTTGAGTCCAGTGCTGTGAGACATGGTAAATTTGGTTGATGTTATTGCCATCAAGTTTTGGAGGAGGAAGGACTTATAAAAATTTTGGTCGCTGTTGCCAAGAATCCACCCAAAAACGCACAGTTCGGCCATCATGTATCTCCCACAAGCTATGTTGTTGTATTAACTCTTTATGATGTTTTGTTGCATTTTAGATTAGAGATCCTGCTTCTGTACTAGTGATTCCGATCAATTCTTCCTGTGGATGATTATTCGCATATTTTGCAGTCCATAGTTGGGTCCATGGCTTATGTGGGCTTGATACCCAATGCCACCATATTCGTGCTCCCATCAAAGTATTACTGTGTTGAGGGTCTTGTAGTCCTAGACCCCCTTGCTTTTTTGGTGTGCATACTGTTGCCCACTTTACTAGAGCCCATTTGCAGTTTTTCCCTGTGGAGGCCCATAAAAATTTGCGTTGCAAATCTTTGATCTTTTTGAGTGCCCATTTCGGCGCTGCAAGAACTGAGAAGAGATAGAGAGGCATAGATTGTAAAACCGCCTTTATCAGGATAAGCCTGCTTGCCATGTTCAAAGTTCTGTAGGTCCAAGACGATAAGCAGCTTTCAATTTTCTCAATGAATTGGTTCCAGGAGGCATGCTTTAAGGCCGAATCTATCAGTGGAGCAACCAAGTATTTAGAAGGAAGTTTAGCTTGCGAGAAGCTTATGATTTTGGCAATTATTCTTTGGGTGGCAGGAGGAGTATGGAAAAAAAAAGATTTGAGATTTAGCAGTATTAATGGTGGTTCTTGAGGCCATGGAGAAGGTGTCTAGCAGAGCTTTGAAAGCATGGGCTTCACTTACAGAGGGATGTCCGAACAACATATTGTCATCCACAAATTGTTGATGAGTGATGGTAGAGGTTCCATGGGCAGAGATGCCTCTGAGGTCGTGGGAGTGAACATCATTCTTTATAAGGTGACCCAAACCTTCTGCCATAAGAATAAAAAGGAAGGGGGATAAAGGGTCACCTTTGACGAATTCCTCGGGATGGGAAGTAGGGTTTGGAGGGGACTCCATTAACTAAGATAGAGAAGAAGGGGGATGATATGAGATTCATAACCCATCTGACCCAGGTCGGGCTAAAGCCGAAGGCAGTAAGCAATTGTTTTATATAAGTCCAACTTAATTTGTTGAAAGCTTTAGAAAGATCGATTTTGAGAAGCATACCTGCTTGTTTGTTACTCTTTAAGGAATGAATAATTTCATGAGTTAAGATGATGCCATCCAAGATTTGACGACCTTCAACATAGCCTGATTGTTCCATCGAAATGAGGAGAGGCAGTAGCGGTTTGAGGTAGTTGGCAATGACTTTCGAAATGATTTTGTATATGACATTGAACAGAGTGATGGGCCTGAACTTCTCTGGAGTACTTGGCTGATCTTCTTTGGGGATGAGAGCTATGAATGTTGTATTGAGAGAAGGAAGTAGCCAATGCATGGATCTTGATTCTTCTACCACCTTCCATACTTCCTCTTTGATTAGATCCCAAAAGTGATGATAGAAGTTAGAGGTGAAGCCATAAGGTCCAGGAGCCTTCCCATATTTCAGTTGAGCTAAAGCTCATTCTACTTCCATCGTAGTTACCAGTCGCATCAAGAGATAATTGTGCTCTTCTGTTATAATTCTTGGAATATGCTGGAGTATTTCATTTATAGCAGGCTGTCTACCTATGGGCGGCTCTTGATGTACCATTTTGAAGTGATTAGTGAGTTCTCTATCAATGTCTTCATGTTTCTCCATTCGTTCTCCCTGTGGATTTTGAATATGCGCAATGGTATTATTCATTCTTCTTTGGATAGTTGTGCGACGAAAGAATTTGGTGTTTCTTTCCCCTTCTTTTATCCATCCGATTCTTGATTTTTGTTTCCAGAGCATTTCCTCTTGTTTCCTTCTTTCTTCTAGTTGCGTGAGAAGAGCTTGTTCTTGACTTAATAATGCCTCGGTTCTACCGCATGTAATGAACTTCTGCTGTAGCTCTGTCATATTTTTCTCGAGCATTTTTTGACCTTGAAATATATTGCCGAAGGTGGTATGATTCCAGTGCTTGATTTGCTTTTTGATATGCTTCAGCCTTTGTTGGAATGTATACATAGCTGAACCTCTAGAGGGATTAAAGTTATCCCAAGCAGATTTGACTGTATTTTTGAAATCAGGGTGGGCGAGCCAAAAAGATTCAAATCTAAATGGTTTCCTGTTTGAGTTTCCAGGTCTCATCCATTGAAGGGAAATGGGCCAGTGATCTGAGCCTGCGATAGGTAGTATTGAGGCAGTGATGTCACCTCCAAAATGTACTGAGTTATCTAAGATGAGGAATCTGTCCAGCTTAGAGGTGATTTATTGAGAGCCTGACCTCTTATTGTTCCATGTGAAAAGACCATTATCAAATGGTAAATCAATTAGCCAGTTATTTTGTATGTATTCTTTGAAGTCGCTGCTTTCACTATCCAACTTCCTTCTGCCTCCTTTTTTTTCCTCCAGCCGAGCGATCATATTGAAGTCACCTCCTATGATCCAGAGTGGATGGTTTCTTATGGAGTTGAGAGTTTCCAAAGATTTTAGCAGCGCATCCTTTTGCGTAGAATCTTGAGGGAAGTATATATTTGTCAAATTACCATGTATATTGGTTCCTATGATGTGAAAAGTGGCCTGGATGTGATGATGAGAAGCATGAAAGTCTGTGAGGGAGATGTTTTGCGTATTCCAAGCTATAGAAAGCCCTACCGAAGCTCCAATTGCATCTACCGTGACAGTTTGGCATCCTGGCCAGGCTCTGGATAAATTAGAATCTAATGTACTAGTGTTACATTTTGTTTCCTGCATGAAGAGAATATGTGGTTTTTCATTTTGTATCATGTTTTTTATCATCTTGTATTTCCCAGGACTGTTGAGTCCTCGTACATTCCATGAGATGAGATTCATGGTTGACCATTTGGTAAGGATCTATAGTATTTAGTCAGCTTGGAGCACCTACCGGACTCCACTAGCATTTCCCCAATGAGGATGGTGTGTTATAAGTCTTTCTTCCTCTTTTCTTTCCATCTTTGGTGTTGTGTTTCCCATCCCAACTTCTTCCTTGTTGTATGCCCAGGGTTCTGTGCTAGTGCACCCTTGAGAGTACCACTTCCAGATTTTCGAGTTGCCTGTCGGGTATTTTGTCGAACTCTTTCTTTTTGTAAGCTTGTTCTAGACTGAAGATGTCTAGGTCTCCTAGATCAAAGCTCTCAGGTTCTTCTTCCATGTGACTGTGTTGACTACTCTCAGCCATTTGGTGGTTTGTTTTGAGAGGGTATGTCAAAACGTTTTCAATGTCCATTCCTTTTGCGGACCATAGGGATTTGTTGTCATCTTGAAGGGGGATAGGTTGAGAAACTGTTGGTTGCTAATCTGAGTTAGTCTCTGAGGATGGTTGACTAACATCATCGGGAGTAGGTACAACGAATGGTTTGGTGGATGGCGTAGAAGTTGTCTTAACTATTTTGGAAGGGTCTGATTTTGGCATATCTGGGTTTGATAGAAGGTCAAAACTGTTGCTGGTGGATGGAGCAGAGGAGGATGGCATTGCGTTTTTTGGTCTGTTAGGGTGTTTTTTGTTATGCTTCTTTCAATTGACAACTTTGGTGAACCCTTCAGAGTCAAAATTTTCCACACTAGGAGAGGAATTTAGTGGACAGTCACGGAATAAATGTCCATGGGTGTGGAATTTCCTGCATCTAAAGGGAACATGTTCATAATATATGGGTTGAATCCATTCAAAGTCATCATGAAGGAGACTTACCGAATCTGTAAGTGCTTTGCCTAGTTGCATGTAAACGCAGATGCGGGCATATGATGTGTACTGGCGGAGCTTTGTTTCATCTACAATCTTTATAAAATCTTGTAGCCCGTTGCCTATAGCTTTGAGTGATTCTTCATTCCAGTATTCCAGAGTTAAGGAGTACATACGAATCCAGACTGGTGCCCAACTGAAGTCTTCCTTGTCTAGATTGAATCTTTCTATCCAATCTAGTAGATATAGACCCGCGACATTGAAGAAATAGGGTCCTCCTTCTAGGATGCGATTTCTGTCTTCAATACAGTTGAAGATGGCCCTGAAAAATCCTTTGGGGCCTAGATGTAGGTAACATGCCCCTTAGGCTTCCATTTTGAGGCTATCCATCCTTGTAGGGCTTTCTCAGTTGGCCAGTAGCCTATGAATTTACTGATAAGCTCATGGTCTTTCATATATTGGATTTGTGCATTGATTCTATGGCTGGGTAGATCAATCTTGGGGCGTTCTGTTGCAATGGGCTTACAAGTGGAAGACATTGCCTTCTTTGGTTCTTCAGGTACTGCAGAGGTGTTCTCTTTTCCATTGTTTAGATCTGCCATTTCGTTCTCTTCTTGCTACTGCGCAGGTTGGACCGGTGGATGTTCTGCGCTCCTAGTTGAGGGCTGTTTAGTTTCATCCCTGTGAGGCTGATTTCCAGTGTTGTGGCCTGTAGGGGGAGACTCTATGGCCTCCCCCATCTGAATGTTCATTGGTTATTTTTGTCAAGTCATCTAGACCCACGTTGTTAGTGATACTGCTTGATTCTGAGAGTCTGCTACCTCTGTCACTATGTCGTGGAAG